>APFE030997160.1:15979-100122 GCA_000404065.3 Pinus taeda
TTGCAAGTTTTCAGATCTTGGGAATGAGGGTTTCATGCATATTTCAGTCTCAATTTTTTTTGAAGGATTTTTTTTTTGGCGGCGACACCCACTCCGAATGTTGCTCCAGAATTAAAATGGGCATACTCAGTCAATATAACTCAGAATATTTATTATAACCTATTTTTAGAAGCAGAAATATCATTTTTCATCTTCCCATGAGTTGGAAATCCTTATCTGGACACTCTGAGATCTCAGATTCGTGCTGCAACAGTTCCGCCGTCACAAAAATTCTGATAAAATAACTGATTTTAAATCAGCGATATCTCCCACATCCGAACTCCGATTCGACCCAATTATTTTTTGAAATTGGGTGATTTTTCGAGAGGAATCTAGATCTGGTATTTGTTTTTGTAAATTTTTGTACCAAATGTTTTGAGATCGGATCTGCAAAGTCGCCGCCCAAGTTTTCAGATCTTGGGGGTCTTTCCCCCAAGATCCATTGCAAGTTTTCAGATCTTGGGGGTCTCTCCTCCCAAGATCTGAAAATTTGAAATTACCAGAAGAAAAATATGAGAATGCCCAATAAACAAACCACAAAGAAACTTTTTATTAAAACCCAAGTGGAAATAAACCAGCTAGGGCAATGGTAGCTTATCTCTGAGAAGAGATGTGTGGCTACATGCCTCTGAACTATAAAGGCTACATTGTGGCGGACAATCTGTCCTTTTACAAAATGTGACTTGTTACTTATAGTATTTTTCCATTACAATACCATGGGTCAAGTCCATGGGTGAATGAATACCATGGGTGGATTTTACAATACCATGGGCGGATGCCATTTACAATACCATGGGTAAATTCCATGGGTCAATGAATACTATGGGTGGATAAGTACCATGGGTTGATGCCATTTTCCATTCGGATCATTACTGATCCAGATCTTGGGAGGAGAGACCCCCAAGATCTGAAAAATTGCAATGGATCTTGGGGGAAAGACCCCCAAGATCTGAAAACTTGAAATGGATCTTGGGGGAAAGACCCCAAGATCTGAAAATTTGAAATTACCAGAAGAACAATATGAGAATGCCCAATAAACAAAACCACAAAGAAACTTTTTATTAAAACCAAAGTGGAAATAAACCAGCTAGGGCAATGGTAGCTTATCTCTGAGAAGAGATGTGTGGCTACATGCCTCTGAACTATAAAGGCTACATTGTGGCGGACAATCTATCCTTTTACAAAATGTGATTTGTTACTTATAGTATTTTTCCATTACAATACCATGGGTCAAGTCCATGGGTGAATGAATACCATGGGTGGATTTTACAATACCATGGGCGGATGCCATTTACAATACCATGGGTAAATTCCATGGGTCAATGAATACTATGGGTGGATAAGTACCATGGGTTGATGCCATTTTCCATTCGGATCATAAACAATAGAGACCAAAACACAGCTACGACTGTTCAATTAAACAAATAAATCTCAAATAGAGAGTGGGATATCCAACTATCCCACTCTAGTTGAGCATCTATATTTATACAAACTCTGAGTGAGTTACATAAATTAATTTTCCTCTTCAAGTATTGCTGAGCATCTATATTTATACAAACTCTGAGTCAGTTACATAAATTAATTTTCCTCTTCAAGTATTGATGAGCCTAGACGATGTTGGCCCTTCGAACTTTGGTGTGTTGAGACGGTGTGGCTGTGATGAAATCGATGGTGAGATAATTAGGTATCTAACAAAAACATAGTCAATGTAAGTGATATCTCGTGTATTGAAGGGACACCAAACCCATCTAACAACCCATCTAACAAGCACATGAGGTCTCCAAATTGACCATGTAAATCCCCAAATATCTTAACATATCTTAACATGATCCTTAATTTGCAAAACGCTAGGTTCTCAAACATAAATTGCGTGCACACAAGGGTTTCCAAATACTTTCCCTTAGTAAATATGTTAGATACGCTATTGGGTATATATTGATTATGATATTGATGGGCATTTGCTTGTTAATAACTTTATTGTAAGAACGACACAGGAGTCCCATTGCTTGCTCATTAGATCATCTTCAAGCAGATATAAACATAACCCTAAATTGATGTAAATCAGTGCGCGATGTTTCACCTAACCCTAAATCTTTGTAAATCACTGAAGGATGTTTCACCCAACATCTTGCGTGCTCATATGTAGTTGCTCTTTGTTTTCACAGCTCCATTACACCTCAAATTGGCAGTGGCAAATTCGTTACCCACTTCATGCATTTATATTGAGAATTCCACGTGAATGTTAGTGGATTGACCATATAATGCAAAATATCTGCGTTCTTGTTGAGAAGTATGTGAAGTTGTATGACATTTAATGTTAGCCATTTTTTTGTTTGTTTATTTATCCAGTTAAATTAGCTTTTTATCTCGTAGATTTATGCTCTGCTTTTGTGTGCTCTCACTTATTTTTCGGTTATCATATATCGTAGTTGTGTGGTTTTCCGCATCATAGAAATTATATTACAATTTATAGAAACGATATATAATATTTATATTTTTAACTATATTTATTTTGACCATAAGTTAAAGATTAGAAATTCATTTAAGACGAAGTGCTTTATTTCAATTCACAAAATTTAATTATTATTATAATCAACATTTACAATCTAAATAGAATTTAATCTAATACCACCCAATTTTATATCAAAAAGTAAAACAAAATTCAATTAAAACAATTTGATATCATGAAAGATCAAAACTGATGTTATTTAAAAAATAAAATCAAACAAATTGACAACAATGCATGAAATGGTAAAATGTTATTGAAAATGGTTCCATAATGAAATTAAAGCAAAGTAACTTCAACTATGGATTTTAATTGCAATTATGAATATTGCCATTGGGCTTGGACTCCATCCAATATAGCGTTGAGCATGAATGCAGAAGAATACATATACATTCCTCCTCCACCTCACCACCAAGTTGTTCCTCCATAATATGGAGGATATTGACCAAGAAGATAGTTGCCTATTCCCCACTTCACCCAAATAAGAACTTGCAAAACACTATATATCCATCTACTAAAAAACTTTATACCTAAAATACCTGCTACTACGCTCCCAGATACAATGCACATTATTTCCAAAACTATCATTCCACACAGCAGAAGAGTCTTTCTCCTATACTGAGAGAATCCTCTATTTAAAAAATACAAATTCAAACCGAAACAGTCCATGCCCAAAGCAATAACAATAGCTGCTGCTATCATAGCAACTCTAGGTTTAGAAGGTGCCACGGAATGCGTATGATACGATTTGTTACTGCCTCCTTCTAGTGTTGCAAGTATTGCCCAACTAACAGAGCAAATCAAGTTGACACAGCCCACTATGAATGATAATGTTTTGAGGCTTAAAACATTAGATCTGAATGACAACAGTTGGCAAAAGTTGGTGCTATTGGCATTAGATCTCACCTCGACTAGACTTATAAACACATGGGCAGCAAATCCGCTTCCTCTATTGTCTAAAATGTAATCTCTGATTGCCCTTCGACTTATTAAAGCGCTAGAGAAGCCATCCACTTTGAACTAGGAAGTCAACACGAAGTTGATCAAAATTTCTGTCAATCTTGGTACTACCAATGAAGTCATGTTGTATTCTTCTTTTGTATGGGTTTCCCCACCCCCAGCCATGGAGTTTTCAAGAGCATCCAAAACAATGCTAAAAGCATGTCTGATGATGGCTCCTCTTGTTTCGTTATCTTTTGGCTTGAATGATCTGATCAACATCCTTGTCCACTCAGTTCCCTGCACTGGAATGCAGATGCAGCTAGCTGGCCCTCCAAGAAAGGATCCCTGAGAAATGTAATTGAGTGTTAAATAGGTTGCAGCGGTTGCTTCTACCTCGGGATTACCCTCTCTCAAACACCTATTTCCAGATTGATCGGTCCCCACATGCAGAAGGCCATGGTTGCACCCATGGCAACCATTTCTCATGCAGTGTCGAGATGGTAAAAGACACAAATAATTAGGCAGTTCTTTTAGTGTTCCAGGCATCCATTCAACAAGCATAACTGTGATTTCATCATCAATGCCTCTCTAGAAGACTGTGCATCTGCATGTTCTGATGTTGTTATTGCGGCTGCTCTGATCCGTTGCAATACAAGCGCAGGTTCCTACTATGTGTGCTTCAGGATCTAAATAGAGACATTGGACAAGAACGGACTGCACATTATAAACATTGTATATATACTTTATGAATTGAGCCATGGATGAGTTGGGCGTCTCTGTTGAAGATAATGGAGAATATCCTAGAATAGGTAGAGTTGGTTCACGTAGCCTCGAGATAGGAATTAGTTTCTATTTCTTAGGATGTTGTTTCTAACTTCCCTAAAACCATGTATTCTATTTAATGTGTAATGTTGATGAACAATGTAGAGCGTTCTGCAGAGCCAAACTCTCCTGGTTCAGACTCTCTTTCGTAAAGCTAGCCAGTGGGTTTTATTTCTTAATACAAACATTGCCATTTTCATCACGGTATCACAGCGTTAGGGCTGAGGAGCCTGTATGTTGGCTGGTGGGTGGTTCTTTAAACCTAAATCGTCACAGGTTTTGAGTGGATATCTGTGATGATACACCTCTACACTTCTCAAAATTTTCATTTTTTCGATCGTCGCACTTTTCCAGTGTACAGCTGCGGCGATTACAACTAGTCTCTGAAAATTGGTGTATTTCAACGACTAGTCTTGGATATTGAGCAAATATCAACGACAGTTGCAACTAGTCTCTGAAAATTGGTGTATTTCAGCGACTAGTCTCAGATATTGGGCAAATATCAGCGACGATCATGTAAATCAAAGAAATCGCAAAGGGAGCCAAGAACAAGGCTGTAGCTATCAAAGAAGCTGAGTGGGGAAGCCAAGAACAAGGTTGTAACAGACAATAGTAGGTTGTCTGGAGGCTGAGAAGAAAGCCACGGTGATCTGCACGTGTGTTGCGAGATCGAACAATAGTGATCTGTCTTTGTCACAGATCTGGGGTAAATTTAACATTTTTTACCTATCGATTTTTTTTTTCTAAATCGCCAAGATGAATAATAATATATTTGAAGCATGCATGAATGAGCATAACAAGCTCAATGGTTACAATTATGCAAATTGGAAGTTTAAGATGCACACTCTGGTAGAAGTGCAGAGTGATTGGATGATTGTGAATGGGGATTAGCCGAGGCCCGTGGCTGGATCCGCATCGGTCCTAGATTGGGAGAAACAAGAAAGTAGAGCAAGGACAATGTTAAAGATGTTAGTGAAAGATTGTATTATACCGCACATTAAATAAGGTAAGTCAGCTAACGAGATCTGGGGAACTCTGAGGGAATTGCACGAGATCATAAATTCAAATCATCTTTTGTTCCTCAAGAGTAAGATCATGTCCATGAAGATGGAGGAGAATGAAACGATTGCTTCATTTGTAGCAAGGATCAAGGATCTGAAAAACAAATTATTACATATTGGTCAGACAATGGACGATACAGATCTTGTGACCATTACAATGAATGGTGTCACTAATGGTTATCAGATGTTCATCACTGGGATCAATACCAGAGAAAAGATCCTGAAATTTGAAGAGTTGATAGGTATATTGATGCAGGAAGAAGAGAGGAGATCGACTTTGAAGCCCCAAAGTGCCAATCTTGCATTGGTGGTGGGGACGAACTTCTACAAAGGGAAAGGAGGTCCACAATAGCAAAATGGAGCAAGTTCACATAAATGGCCAAATCCGACCCAAGGTATTCATCCGAATAAAAACTATTCTGAAACTAAATGTTTTTATTACGGAAAATTAGGTCATATTGCCAGGGAATGTAGGAGAAAGAAGTATCATGAAGAATAGAAGAAGTCGAAAAGACATGCATTTCATCTCGCGAATGGTGATCAGGTGTAGAATTTGAGGTTGTTCATGGTAGATCGTGAGGAAAATGTTGATGCAGACATTTGGTATGTAGATTCAGGAGCATCAAAACACATGACAGGGAACAAGCACTGGATGGAGGATTTTAAAGAGATCAATGAAGGCACACAGATTTACCTAGGATATGATAGAAGCCATCAAATCAAAGGACGTGGGAGAGTTTCTATCAGTCTACCTGATGGTAATATTAAACAAATTTATAATGTAATGTATGTGTCTGGCATAACAAAGAACTTGATTTCTATATCCATGATTACAGATCAAGATTTGAAAGTTGAATTTTTAAAATCTAACTGTTACATTAAGGATCTGCTAGATGGAATGAAGAGAATTACTATAGGGATCCGAACAGGAGGACTGTACAAGTTGGATTGGAGACTGCACCGGTTCGAGCATTGACATCAGCGAGTCTAACTACAAAAGAGCTTTAGCACTAGAGATTCGGCCACATCAATTACAATGATTTGCTGTAACTACAGAGGAAAGAAATGGTAAGAGATCTTCCTATGCTAAAGCAAGTACATAATGATTGCGATGCTTGTACTTTAGGAAAATTTCATAGAGAAGAATTCCTTGTTAGAGTAGAAAAGAAACAGAGCGATATGCTGGAGTTAGTGCACACAGACCTTTGTGGTCCCATGCAGATAAAATCATTAGGAGGTGTAGTGTATTTCCTATTGTTTATTGATGACTGTACAAAGTTTTCTTAGGTGTATTTCTTAAGTAAGAAGAGTCATACATTTGAATACTTTAAGCAGTTTAAAAATATGATTGAAAGACAAACACAGAAACAGATAAAAATTCTTCGTTATGATCAAGGGGGAGAATATAGGAAAGATGAGTTGATCAGATGTTGTAAAGATCATGGAATTTTGTAGCAGTTTACAGTACCCCATACTCCACAACAGAATGGAGTAATAGAAAGGAAGAACATAACTCTGGTGGAATGTGCGAGAAGTATGCTGAAAGGTAAGAATCTTTCAAATGGTTTTTTGGTTGAAGCAGTGAGCATTGCGGTTTATTTAATAAATAGGAGTCCTACAAGAAGTCTTAAGTTTAAAAATACTTTTGAAGCTTTGTATGGATATAAGCCTACATTAAAACACAAGAATATTTGGATGTAAATCATTTGCCCACATACCCAAGGAAGATAGAATGAAATTAGACTCAAAAGCCATAAAATGCACTTTTATAGGGTATTGTTCGTCATATAAAGCATACAGATTATTTAATCCCTCTACTCACAAGATATTTGTTAGTAAAGATGTTAAATTCCATGAGCAGGATAGTGAAGAAACTCATGAGCACTATGATGGATGGGACATCCCGTACTTTGAAGAAGAAGAAGCAAAGAACAATCAGGGTCAATAGCAAACAAAGGCAGAGGATGAACAACAACAACAACAACAACTACAATAGCAACAACAGTAGCAACATCAAGAACAACAGCAGTAGGAAGGAATAAGGTTTGAAACACCACCCCACCACTCAGGAGATCAAGTAGGAAAGCTAAAATGCCTGCAAGATATAGGGAAAATGCATTTATAACTAGTATGATGAATGTTGTTGAACCATCCAGTTATAAAGAAGCAAATGAAAGTAATGAATGGAAAATAGCCATGGAACAGGAATATGATTCAATAATCAGAAGCAACATTTGGGAATTGGTAGAAATCCCTAGCGGAAAATAGGTCATAGGTTGCAAATGGTTATATAAACCAAAAATCAATGCAGATGGAACTATAGAAAAACTGAAAGCTAGGTTGGTTGCAAAGGGGGATAGATTATGAAGAAACCTTCACCCCTAGAGCTAAATTGAACACCATAAGAATGTTAATCGCCTTAGCTACTAAGAAACATTGGATGATGCACCAACTAGATGTAAAGTCTGCATTTCTGAAAGGAGAACTGAAAGAAGAGGTTTATATAGAGCAGCCGGAAGGGTTTGTCCAGAAGGGAAAAGAACCAGGTCATGGTATGAGAAAATTGATTCATTTTTTCTACAAGCTAGCTATAATAGAAGTAAGAATGACCCTAATCTTTATACCATGAAAGATGATCAAGGGTGCATAGTGCTGATTTCATTATATGTAGATGATTTGATAATTACAAGTGATGTTATATATCTAATTGATGAAATCAAGCAGCAGATGTTTGAGATGAAGCATCTCGGTGAACTCAGGGATTGTTTAGGTCTCGAAATCTGGAGAGATTCAAGTGAAAAATTTATGTCTCAAGCAAAGTATGTCAAAGGTCTGTTAGAAAAGTTTAGAATGGATCAATGTAAGTTTGCACCGGTACCATTGCAACAGAATATTAAATTGCAGTGTGAGGATGGCTCAAAAGTGGCGGATGCAACACTTTACAGACAACTGGTTGGGAGTTTAATCTACCTAACCACCACTAGACCTGATTTGGCTTATGCAGTCAGCATGTTAAGCCAATTTATGTTTAAGCCACTTGAAAGCCATTGGAATGCAACGAAGAATGTTTTGAGGTATTTACAAGGTACTGTAGATTAAGGAATTATTTTCATTGACTCTTTTGATGTTATACTGGTAGGATTTGCAGATTCAGATTGGGCAGGAAATGTAGATGATCACAAATCTATAACAGGTTATGCATTCAGTCTTGGATCTGGGGTGATCACTTGGAGCAACAAGAAGCAGAACACAGTCTCCTTGTCCTCAGCAGGAGCAGAGTATCAAGCCATGTGTGCAGCAACGTGCGAAGCGGTTTGGTTGCAAAGACTTCTCCAGGATGTTGGGGAAGAATAGACAGTCACAACAACAATTAGATGCAATAATCAAAGTTCAATCAAGCTGGCCAACAATCCGGTGTTTCGCATAAACACGAAACTTATTGATACTCAATTCTATTTTGTAAGGGAGAAAGTGCAATCTAAAGAAATTCATCTGGAATATTGTAATACATGTGATAATGTTGCAAACATTTTCACTAAGCCCCTTGGAAAAGTAAAATTTCAAATGTTTAGGGAGATGTTAGGCATATATGTGAACCCATTCTCCATTAAGGGGGAGCGTTGAAGATAATGGAGAATGTCCTATAATAGGTAGAGTTGGTTCACGTAGCCTCAAGATAGGAATTAGTTTCTATTTCTTAGGATGTTGTTTCTAACTTCCCTAAAACCATGTATTCTATTTAATGTGTGATGTTGATGAACAATGCAGAGCGTTCTGCCATTTTCATTGGTCTCATCTGACAACATTAATACGGAGCAATCGCTTAGTACTTCCCCTTCCCCTTTCCCTTCCTTGCGTGTAGTGAGTGGAAAACAATTCATGCCATTTATTTTCTTCAATTTAGCACCTGTTACGATGGCCATCAAATCTCTGGCCCCATTTTCTAAACCAAGCCTACCTCTTAAAAAACTTGTAAAGAAAACAACTAAATTGCCTATACACGTAAGTCCTAAAACAGGAAAACTAACGAAACCTGTCACGGTTTCACTTATATCAAGCTGTCCAAAAACAATATGAGTTAGCCATCCCAACCAGTGAATTAACTTGATCGTGTAACGCCTTCCATGCCTATTCTGGAAACAGCCATTTCGCAGTAAAATCTAATCCACAAACAGTTTCCCAAATAGTATAAAAGAAACCTCCTATAACGCTTCTTCCTGTTAGACTCTTAACTTTGGATTATACAGCCAATTGAAGGGATTAAGAATAATTATAAATAACAAAGTAAAGGGAATGGAAATACAGGGAATAGGAATACATCTTTGTACTAAAATAGGGGCCCATAATAAATTATCCTTTGGGATTTCGTTGCATTGCCATTAACAAACAAAGCTCCCAGACAGGAATAGGCCAGTCTTCAAATACACATCTTATGCTATTGGCTCTTATAAAGAAAGTGATTGTCATATACTTTTATCAGAACGCAATCGCATAATTTTTTTTGAAAACAATATAAATATACCTGACAAAGAAAATAAAGAGAATACATAATAAGAATTATGTAATTTCATGCCATCTCATCAAAAGCTGCAGCAAGCCAAGCATCTATTCAATGCAAAGAGACGCAACCACACTCGTTTTCATTATAGTTTGATTGGAAAGATACGTACAATTTGTATAATGAAATGATATTTCGATAAAGATAAAATAAAAATTGAAAACAATATAAATATACCATAATAAAGAGAATAAAGTGAATATGTCATAAGAATCATGTAATTTCATGCCATTTCTTGAAAAGCTACAAGAAGCCAAGTCTCCATTCGAGACAAAGAGAATCAACCACGCACGTTTTCATTATAGTCAATAAACCATTTTCATTATAGTTTGATGCTTGTTCTATATTGATAAACTTTTTCAAGGAAACATAAATTACAATTTGTATGATCATTAAATGATATATTTCACTTTCTTTTTCAAAGAAACCTAAATTACAATTTGTATAATTAAATGATATATTTTTATAGAAGTAGAGTACCCAGAAATATTATTTTTAAACTTGTTTAATGAGATGAAATTAACTTAAAGATTTTAATAATTTTCAACATGAATTATAGATTTCAAAATGTTATATATAAAATAAAGTTGTTGATCAAAATAAAATGGTGAACATTCATGACCTGGATCTTGATGCTCATAACCTCCATCTTGAAGTTGCATTAAGTTAATATTGAAACTCATATACTTTTGAATTATTCAAGGCACACATTCGCTTAACTGAAACTAATAATGATGAAGTAGTGTGGACTTAAGTCCACACGATGGACAATGATGTGCAAGGGTAGTTTTTAAAATAAAGGGCTTTTTGAAAGGTTTTATATTTTTTAGCTAGTGTGGGAAGAATGAGCATTGACATGGGATTGATTTTAATGGAGAAATAAAATTGGGAGTAGTCTACCGAGGCTGTAGAATGACCCGGTTTCCGTCGCCGACCGGAAAATCGTCCGGCTCCGGCTACCGGAAACCTCTCCGCCCTCCGCCACCCTCCCACAACCCCGCCACCCCGCCATTCTGCCCTGACAATCTGACATTTTCCCGATTGAAAATCTGATAGAAAAATCAGCTTGCAGGCGCGCGCTGACATCCCTGACCGATCGGATCGGATCGGGATCGTTGTGGAGGGATCGAGAGGGACTACTCCCAAAACCACGTTACTCTTCGACGCTCTTCGACCCTGCCGGCGCTCTCGTAACTCAAAAGCTCTCGCGCTTCTTCCCGCTCTGCAACTCAACAACGCCCCGCAATCAGGTACTCGAACCCCTACTCGAATCTATGCATCGAAAACCAATCAAAGTATGATCTACGAATTAGGAGTCCATTGCCTCTGTTCTGGAAACTGTCTGTTCACTCGATGGTTGTAATTGTCCACCAAATTCCATCTCTGTAACCCCAAATAGAACACACTTGCAATAGCGCATGAAAGCACTCAAGCTACTAATTACTGAAACAATGTGATCTGCACCTAGCATATTTTGATTTGTAATCTCTTCATCCAACAACTCTATCTCTTTTCGACAATCCGTTGCATTTTTCAGATGCAAGTCGTCTAATATCCTTCTTAGTTTTGATTTCTTTGGGGTGGCCTCCTTCTCGAACTCATCAAGAACACCAGACACATCCCTGCGGAGCTGTTCTTCAGAGATATCGATGAAAATCTTAGCTCTTCTGGCCTGACTGTAAACCAACTCAATTTGCTCCTTAACCTCATCTGAGAACAATCTCAAGGGAAGTACAGCCAATGCAGCAGCAATGTCATGCATTAGAACATATAATTTATTTGATATTTCTTCAGTTTGCATAACTAACCAAGCACAACTTACATCGCCGCTACAGTCCAACAGTAAATATTTTCCCTCCTGCAAAACAACATATAGTTCTCTGAGGCATAACAATGCAGACGGAAACAATGCGACCCCCTCATCTCTGACTTCTTCAAAAAATATTGACAAAACCATAATTTTTCGCGTAATGCAGATTGCATTTCTCCTTTGGCGCCTTCGAGGCGTCTCGCATTGTATTATTTGTTCGGCAAGAGGAATAAGGGCTTGTAACAAAGATACAACAGAAATGTCCACTGCAGGTACCAATACATGACCTCTTAAAGCCTGCCTTTTCTTCACCAGCCAATTATTAGCAGGGAAATCCATTTATTTCTCCGCTAAAAACCACAATCTGATCCTGAATGTGTAGAATTTAGGTCGAATACATAACAATTTCCCCTGAAAAACTACAGTTTCCCTAAATTCAAAAATATCTCTGTAGTCTACCATTCGGACTGTGACTGTGTTTAGATTGCTACAGATATCTCATATGGGACTGTAACGATGAAGTTATGAATACAGACAAACAAGCAGGGTTCCATGCCTTGAAAATGTCCTTAGAAGGTGGCAACTGATCAGAAGTGACTAGAACAGAGTATTAATATTCTGAAATCTGAACATATTCATGAGGTTGGACAGTTTGAGCTTCAAACCCAGTGATCCAAATTGAAATTATAGGATTGTTTCTTTACTGGGTTTTACATTTATCGTTCACATTTTGGCAACCGAAAGAAGTCTCAGCAAACAAACGTGGCACTTTAATGATTCATCCCACGTGGATGCCTGCAACTATAAGTTCATTTGAGAGAGATAGGCTTGAAATTTGTGGAGTAAACACTTCTTGTTCATGGCAAAAGAGAAAAGGAATATTCAGGGGACATTGCATCTATTGAATACTAATTACAAAGACAAGTCTAATGGGGTTTGGTTTGTTGGAAAAAACAGGGGTGTTGTTATTCCCCAACCAAGGTTCAAATTTCCCTAAACATGGTCGTCCCCAGTGAGCTGTCTCACCTGGTTAGCTGCAAGTTATAGATATGTTCAGCTTCTGTGACTGCACCTCTTGTTTAGTTGGTTAATTGGTACAATTCATGACTGCATGATGCAAATTGTTATTTTGTATTCAGTAGAATGCTTTGAGTATCCTGGGGTCTAGCAAGGACATTGCACACATATCAGACTGGCTAAAGAGCTTCCAAAAGCTTGAGGCCAACAATTGCTAGTGTCTGAGGAAAATGCGTGAATCAGACCTCAGCCAGAGCCATTGATCAAAGCATTGTGTCCCAAAGAATATAAGGGCTTGATCTCTGCATCAAGCATATATTATCCGAGAAGGTGATTATGCCTTGCTACCTCAGGAAGGTGGATGGGTTCACCACACCTTTGCTCTACATTCATTGGCATGGATGATCTCTCTTCTTTAGAACTTGCAGAACATACAATTCAGCCTATCTTTAATTGCATCATATTTGTTTAGAAGAAATAGGGTCGGGAATACTTTATATCAACCTCTGAATTTTTCTGAGTTAGCGCTCACAATTTTAAGTGCTTAGCTACATCTGTACAAACTGTCCAACTCTAGTATTTATGTAGCATATCATGAACACTACACTGATTCTCAAAAATTTCATGGGAACAAGACGCTGACCATGATTAGTTGCAGTCATCAGTAAACCACACCCTAATCCATTCACCTGTTGATCCATCTTTTGAACATTTCATTATCTCGACAGTGAATGAAAGCAAATGGGCATATTTGAGTCATGTCTTTCAAGCTGAAAGACTGACAACGACTTACCTTACAGACATCACATTGCATTTTGCAGTGCTTGGCACAGCCTTCGATCAGTTGTGCCACTATCACCCTAACAACACAATAACTCTCTAATCACCTTCATCTAAAAATATTATGATGGAGTCCGTTACAATATACAATTCTAACTGCAAGTCAACCTTCCATATCTGGAAATCAATGTCCCACATACAAACATAATTATCGAGGTCTGAAGGTGCAAATGCAAGGGTAGGTGCAATTGCAAATGTGGATACAAGATTTTTTTGATGCTGGGTTTGGTAGGCACTGGTG
Organism: Pinus taeda; assembly: GCA_000404065.3. Taxonomy (NCBI): domain Eukaryota; kingdom Viridiplantae; phylum Streptophyta; class Pinopsida; order Pinales; family Pinaceae; genus Pinus; species Pinus taeda. Next base: position 29,816 of record APFE030997160.1, read on the forward strand.
CAACCTTATATTTAGTATTTACACTTAACAAAAAGACACAGATAAGAAAAATATGAGAAAAATATACAGTTGGAAAAAACCATTATAAACCAGTAACACTTCTTAGAGATCTTAATTGTTATCAAGTGTCCACCTCACATATCAAATACGCATGAGTTGCATGACCTTGAATGACAGTATATAGTTTTTCTATTGCTCCATTCAATATAGGTTTTCCTTATGTACCAATATCACGGGTGTCAATGCTTGCTGTATCTATCAATATAACTATGAACTTGAACCGTTTGTATAATCATGCTGCATTTCCAGAGATAAAACAGTAGCTACATATAGTAAAGTTTAAATTTGAATTGGCTGTATAACCCAATACATCCCACCACTCTGTAAAACAAAATCTTTCTTAATCTGAAGTGGGGAATCTTCATCATTTTAAGAAAATAGAACCTGGTTCTGATAATTAAATGGTTCCATTACCCTATTTGCATTGCAATTATATTATTTGATTGTTATTTGGCTATTGCAGATATCTGATGCTCCCCGTCATAGTAACATATGCCTTTGATATCACGTGCAACCACAATTTCATCATTGCAACAAATTGTTTCTATGACATAACAGTGATATAACAGTGATCCTAGTTTTGGGAAGGATTAGGAAAATAATAATCAGTTGCATTCTAATATCTTTTGAGGGAGTGATCCTAGTTTTGACTATGGTCTCAAGGGTGAAGAAATAGTTCTAGCTTTTTGTTATGGCACGATTTGTCCCTAAAGTCATTGAAATATTGGCAATTGAAAAATAGCATCAGAAAGAATACTGCAACCACTAGTTCCAGGGCGGTTGAGCTAAAACATAATGGCAGGCCTCAAAGAGTAACCGGGGGTAGGCTTGGGTCTTATCTATGTGTTTTTTTTTTTTTTGTATTCCACTGCATATGAATTGTTAAGGGACAATGTATCTTGGTGAAAGTAAACTAGGTTTCAATTCTCAGATATTCATCTAAGTAGTTGCAGAGTCTCATCGAAATTTAACACGGTTCCTTGGACAACTATGTACTTGGTGCTTGCACATTTCTAAAAATTGATATTTATGCAGCAAATTGTTTCTATGACATCATTCATGTCTTTGGGAATTCTACATATTTATTATTTTTTAGCTTTTTTGAATTAATATAAACATTAAGATTGCTATACCCAATCCACCATTCCCCGAGAAATTTGGGGGTGAACTCTACCCATCCCAGACACCTGTACCCCCATCTCACGAGTCCGCACTCCAGAAACTTGTGCAACATATAAATACAGAAAATTGTTGCAATGTAAATGAACACAAGTTATCTTCTTTTTTTAATTATATATGATTGAAAAACATGTTGAGTATTAGGAAATAGAAAATTGTCTACTTATTTAACATGAATTTATTGTTATTTGTTTTTCAGGTATTTGAAGTGTAAAAAATGGTGCAAAAGTGGCATTTATGCATTGAAGTGTCTTGCTTTCCAAATCCAGGTCGAGCAGTTATTAAATTTGTCCTTTACAATATGGCAACAAATCATTTAATTCATGGAAATAGAGAAGTGCCTGGAATGACGACAAACAATGAGGCATATTACATTGCCCTTGTTGAAGGATTAAAAGAGGCAAAACAACATGAGGTCAATGATATTGAAGTCTTCACCAACTCGGAGTTGATATGTAATTAGATGAAAGGCATCTATCGGGTTCGGAAGGACAATCTAAAACCTCTTCATAAGGAAGCAATAAATTGGAGTTGTCAATTTCAACATTTTACCATCAATCACTCTGCAGATACTGAAAAGATGTCCACTGATATAATGTCCAGAGCATTTTTAAGCACATATGTAGATGCCAAATATGACATAGGATCACCATCCACTGCAACAGAAATCATTGATCACCATCAATATAAATTCCCATTGTGTGAATGGGTTTTCGTTATCATTTTTCTGGGGTCTATCATAGCATGGTTCTTTCACTAAAGAAGAACCTATTAATGTTTTATTTTTCCCCAACACGCAATGATTACAATTTTTTGTATAGGAGACAAATTTATGGACAAATGTAATATATTCCATGTACATGGACAAATGTATTTTGAGAAAAGTAACTGGTTCATGATTTTGTGATTATCATCAATACATTATGATGTTGTTTGATCCTTCCAAACACCTTCTCAGATCTTTGTTTCTGGAGAGATATTGATATGCTATGTGATTTGTTCGTTGGTTGTTGATCAGTGATGAAAGGTTTCTTGTATTTAAAGAATCTATCAATAAACAGATAACATGCGTGATGAGCTATTCTGTTGAGAATCTCATTTTTTGAATGGTGTAATAAGAAAAGGATAGGGATGTATCAAACAAGTGACAGTTATCTGAAGAAGAAAGAAGTACTGAAGTTTCTTAGCAGATTCCTTAAAATGGATTTGATGTAACATGTGAAACTCTTAAAAAAAGTGTGATAGTTATTTGAAGAAGAAAGAGGTAGGTTTCATGATGGTATGGGAAGTACTGTTTGAAATTTTATTTTTTAATTTAAATGTGTTTGTTTCCTCCTAGGGTTTTGGAGAGAAGCAACTTGTATCATTAGGTGATAAGCTCTCTGTTATTTCTTCTCCACTCCTGTGATAGAAATTGGTTAAATTTGTCAAACCAATTGTCTGCTCGACTTGAATTTCTAATAAGAACTTCAACATAATCACCAATACGTGGGTACCTTTTAAACATTGCTTTTCCATTCTCTCTTTAAAAACAAAAATAGTTGAGCCTCTGCCTCACAAAATTTCATCTTACAACATTGATTTTCTTCCATTGTCTCTGTGTGAATGGAAACTATTTGAACATCAAATGCTTGGTCCTTGAACAACTACCATTTCCCTCCTTCTCTATCCAGGGCATAGCTTCCGGGTTTTCCAGGTATGCCTGAACACCATAATTAAATAAGACCTTCTCTAATACCTTGATGATTCCAATGGCAGTGAGTGCAGGAATGTTCCCTCTCTTCTGGCCAGCTAGTTGAAGTTCTGAGAGCTGTCCCACTAGCACGATGATGCAAAAGTTTGACAGCCCAACTTTGAACTCTTGCGCTTGGACCACTTGTCATTCTTGGACTAGGATTTGGAGAACATTCTGAGCTACCTTTGTTCTCAGGAAAGGATTTAGCCACTCAGAAAATACTGTTGGGAGATTGCTCAGAACCATAAATCCTCATTGGACTTCTTGAAGGACTAGACATGGAACTGTCCAGCACATTCCTTAATACTTCATTACTTGGAATTTGTTGATGTGCTGGAGCTTTTGTATTAAAAATATCCTCTTTTGGGTGAATATGGAAGATAATGATCGCTAGAAAAAGGACTATCAGGCTTCAACACATCCTATTTTACACATTTCGTGCTAATCTTGGGAGACTGCCCTGCACTTATCACACCAGAACCTCCATAGCCATCGAGAATCCCTTTACCAGCAAGGCCTACATCATTACCTACCGCATGAGGCACTGCTGTTTCATCCCCCTGTGGGCACGATACTCCTCCCTGAACTCCCATGAGGGCCCCTTTACCTGCTTATTCAATTCCACTCTCCATCTCTGCAATGAGCAACGTTTCTTCCCTAACAAGTCCTGCTGTGATAGTGATTCCTGGTCTTCCAAACGCAGTTCTGCTTCCCTGTAATCATCTTTTCCTTGGTCTCGAAAGGTGCGAAGTTTCAGCTCTCTGAATCTTATCATGTCGCTGGGTATTACCTACAATGAAGAGAGACTTTTCATTAGCTTCGTCTGGTTGAGCATGACATCCCTGGCATTGGCAGCTTCATGTGCAAGATAGGGAAATGTAGCGTTTGGTGGCAATCGAATCCTTGAGAAATGTGGCGTTGGATATTCCATGAGTTGAAATCAATGTGCAAGAGGTTTGGATGATGACAGAAAGAGATGAATGACTGTTTCATTTGTAGTTAAACTAGTTCTGTGGTTGGAGTTCAGTTAAAAATAATTGAGAGTATTGTTTTGTTTTTTTCCTCTTGCACATGAAGTTCAATTGGGTTAACTTCAACATTGGTGTTAAGCCCAAGTGGTTCAAGCCTCAAGGTAAATAGATAACTGTATGAGTTATTTTAATAATCATTGGATAATGGGTTTCAGAGATGATCTGAAACTGCTTTCAGAGATGAACTGAGTATCCTGAAGTAAGATGCTGAAACTGCTTACAGATAAATTGAAAATGTCTTGAAGTAAGATTTTAAATTTCTTTCCAAAGTATCTTGAAGTAAGATTTTAAACTGCTTTTATTTAATTAAAAGCTTTCTTTTCTTGTACATAGAATAGTCCAAACTCCAAAAAGAATGAAAATCTGTACCTCCACCCATATATATGTTATACATGTGGTGAGGCTTTGTTTTTACAATATAAATCTGTACCTCCAACCATACGTATATATATATGTTATACACCATATATATGGTATACATGTGGTGAGGCTTTGTTTTTACAATATCATGCATAAGTGGTAACTGTTTTCAGAGATAAAATTGAAAGTGTCTTGCTGAAACTGCTTTCAGAGATTAATTGAAATTGTCTTAAAATTGAAAGTGTCTTGCTGAAAGTGCTTTCAGAGATTAATTGAATTTGTCTTAAAATTAAAAGTGTCTTGCTGAAACGACTTTGAGAGATTAATTGAAATTGTCTTAAAATTGAAAGTGTCTTGCTGAAACTTCTTTCAGAGATTAATTGAAATTGTCTTGGAGTAAGATTTCAAACTGCTTTTATTTAATTGAAAAACTTGTTTTTCTAAATAGTCCAAACTCCAAAAACATATAGTGGGAGTGGAAGTCTGTACCTCCACCCATATATGTTATACATGTGTTGAGGCTTTGTTTTTACAATGTAATGCAGCTTTATTTATGTCAAGGTAAAAGAAATGCTACTACAATAATAGACTTTTCCTCTTCTAGGAAAAAAATGTTACATGTTCTTTTGTTTTACAGAAGAAAGCGCTTCCTTCAACATTTATATAATTCATGTCCCGTCATGAATGGGCAAGTATAAGAAAATGTTTGCCATCGAAGCTGCATTCTTTCCTTTAACCACGAACTTGAAGCATTTTCTCTGGCTACAGGTTTTACTTGTATGACAATTTTTTTATAGTAAGTTTCCTTGGTTTCACTGATGATTTGTGTCCAAAATGAGCTGGAAGATTAAAGATATTGTAATGAAAAATTGTCTTTGTTCTTTGAGAACTAATCATAAAATGTCTTTGTCCTTTGAGAACTAATCATCTCATTACTTCTATTGCTTGTAATGTTACCCCTGCTTTTATTACAGGCAACTTTCGCAAAACAAATTTCTTATTTAACTATCATCTCATTACTTCTATTTCTTGTAATGTTACCCCTGCTTTTATTACAGGCAACTTTCACAAAACAGATTTCTTATTTAACTTCCATTCCAAATGGTAGCAGTTTTTAAATTCATTTCGAGTATTTTATCAAAGGGTTTTGCAAACACATTTTTTTTTATGTTTTTTAAAGAAATATACCTCTTTAATCTGCACTACACTATAGAGGGAGGGTTATTATAGTTTTGAGGGAGTATAACCCTGTAATGTGCAGTACAGTAAAGAGGGAGGGTTCTTGTGCTTTTGAGGGAGTATGCCTCTGTAATCTGAGGGAGGGTTCTTGTGCTTTTAAGGGAGTATATCTCTGTAATCTGCAGTGCAGTAAAGAGGGTTTTGCATATCTCTGTAATCTGCAGTGGAGTAAAGAGGGTTTTGATTCACTGCCGTACTTTGGATTTCTTCTTAAAAGAACCCCCTTCAGCGTTTTTCTCGGCCTTATTTATCTATCAAGGTCAGGTATTCAACATTAAGTTTGGTCTGATCTATTTATTGTATACCACAGATTAGTAAACTCTTCTATAAATAATCTCTCACAACAAAGAAAGGAAATAAAGTTTGGAAGATGTCCGAACTGCCGACACAACCTCAGGCATTCCTCGTGCTGAGAGGAAGAGACAACGTATTTCATGAACATAAACAACAACAACAATTTTATTATCACCATCACATTTCAATTATGAACATTGTTGAAAGTAATTTAAAGACAAACATGTGGACATGCACATTTTTCTTGCATTATTTATGGCACTTCTTGAAAAATAACAAATCATCATCCAAGAATTGTCACTCAAAAATTGATCAATCCAGTAAGATTCACCTTACATACATCAAAATTTATTGTTCATGTATCATTAGTGATGTGCAAGCGGAGAAATCAGATTTCACATCCCAAGGTTTTGGGACGGTTGGAGAGACTGGATTATAAAAGCATACATAGATGCAATTATAATTTCAGTTCTGCAGACAATTTCATGAGAGTATTGTTGTTTAGATGAATTAAATGCATGAATGGAGGGAAGAAAAAATTCTGTAAGATTCAACAGAAGAACATTGTGTGGCAAAATTTTTGGTGCAGAGCAGGGAGCTCAGGGACATGTGCTCCTCCAGATGCAGTTAGCTCTCCTGATCGGGAAGCTGTTTCATTAAGCTCATCTACCTTCAAGAATTGCTGCATCTGGGTTGCAGCTAAATGTGCATAATTTATTAGGGCAACTGCACATCATCAAACACATAATAATCAGACCAGATATAAATTTAACTACTGGCATTTCCATTGTAAAGGAGAAACAAATTACAGTCCTTTAAAGATTAACACCCTACCTGAAGATATTGCCGTTGTACTCCTTTGATACTTGCAACCAAACAAATACACATTTAGAGTCAAAACCTCAATAGAATTGGGTTGTAACATCAAAATAAAACCATCAAGCATTGTTTCTTACACATAAGATAATGCATGGACCAAAATCTGAAGATCATCCACAGTAAAACTATTCTCATCAAGTAATACATGGTAATGAGTAGGTAATTCATATATTGGAGGTGCTGATTATATCAACCCTATTCGACATTGGATAGAGCATGCATTAAATTAATTAAATGCATAAAAGTAAGTGATTTGTGTACCAGATTCTCCTGCTAATTTTGTTATTGTGAATTAAATGAAAAGTGTAAAAGAAGAGAAATTAAAGCTACCACACTTAAAACAGTCTTTCAGTTTATAAACTCAGAAATAGTACTGCCTGCACAGATAGAAACTAGAGAAACCAAAAAACAAAAGTCCACCCCAGCAGTCAATGATAATTAAAGCCCTTCCCAGAAGATACTAATATTGGGCTCCACAAACGTGGACACTCACATCAGTTTCTCATTTTCCGAAGAAGTTAGATAAAAATGTCATAGTGCACAATGAAGCAGTGTCAAGTTAGTGGTTCAGGTCATTAATTGACAAGAGGAGGGATCATGTACAACACAAATGACATAAGGAAGGCATCAAAAGCATGGACAACACCATGATTTCTTATATAAAGGAGACAAATGTGTTGGTTGGTATGGACATATTTTTTATTTGTGTACTTTATAAAACTACAAACTTGTATTTATGTAAGCATTGAAGGTTATAGAGTATGGAAGGATGCATAATGTATTGGTTGGTATGGATGTAAGGGCTTATTTGTTTACAAGGAGAAAAAAGAAACTATAGCCTCTTGAAGTGATTCATTATGTCCATCTAAACAAAGACATGATATGCAGATCCATGATGGAAAGATAATAAATTCACACAAGCATCCAATGTATCAAACATTGACACTTGAATATGCAATACGAAGCTTTCAAGTGGTATCAGACTTGGGCATGGGCAAGTTTGTAATCTTCTTCAAAAATACCAAATCAGGCCTCAAAATTCCAAATAAGGGGTTTGATTTGTGTCCATGAACAGATTATGAAAAAGGTATTTTTACAACAACATAACAATGGGAAAACATAAATATACTTATCATATGATAAAGGGCCACCTGATGACGCCATAATAACCTAGCTTATCTATTCTTTGTGCATACCTCATTGATTCCCACTAGAGTTGAAGTCCTTCTGTAGATGATCAGTCATGGTAGAAGATGATGCTTCTCCACTTATTCTATAGTTACCTAGAAAAATGTCAAACGTTATCGCAAAGAAATTTTCTAGAGCATCAAGGTATATGTACACACACAATGAAAGAGTGTCAAATGTACCTGGCATGGCAAGTAAGGTTGGATGGTCTTGCATCTCCCTTTGGTCTTGGGTTATTGCCATGGTTGGGGATTGTTGCATTGCTATAAAAATAAACATACCACATGTTAAAGAATAGTGATGATTAAATAGTTAAATCTAAAATCATGACTATATTCAACACATGAAACTAACCTGGAACCATAGAGATGGCATTATTTGATCAATGACGTCCTCGCTTATTGAGGTATCGAAACTCAAATGGTTCATATTCTGATGGATCAACATTTAAATCAATTTCCAAACCATTGTTTTTTCTGCTGCTTCTTCTTTGCTTTGTGGGGCTAAGGAAACTCTTCTTCCTCTTCAAAGATGGATCAAGAGATTCCAATCCAGGTGTGAAGTCAAAATCAGTAACGTGCAAATTATTGAATTCATCCAACATTTTTTTAAGCATATCAGTCAACTGGATTGTCTTCGCCAAAGTAGTAGGAGGATTATCTAAAATGAGATGTGTATAGTGAAACAACTCCTCCCTTGCCAAATGAAGTGCCTCGGCATCTTCATCATGGTTTTGAGGCTCTATATTGATCTCAGGTGGGTCATTGCATATGTTATCCTCTGCATGCTGATGAATCAATGGATTTGAATTATCCGATTGGAAATACAACCAATTAACTTTTATGGCATGCTTGCAAATGTTTCCACGGATAGACCATGGACATTCACACGTTATAAAATCCTTACGATACCAGGTGACAAGGTATTTTTTATCTCGATCTGTCTGACTTCTCACCCAATAAGCACGGGTTATGTTCTCATGAGGACAACAATCAGTATCCATAATTTTTCTTGCTCATTCCACTGATGATTCTAGCTGCTTTTCTCTCTTGTAGTTGTTTAGAAATCCTTCTTCTTTTAAGATTTCCTTGAACCGATAACAAGGTTCAACTATTGTTAGTAGCATATGCAATAACCAATCCATCCTCCGGGCACATTTTTTCCTTCTGTCAGATAGAAATGTTGTTTTTAGGTAACAATGGTATGACTCAACAGCATTATTGGTCTCCTGATTTGCATGAGGAAACTCCCGACAACCTTTCACCCACATACCTAATTGCAAATAGAACGATGCCAGTCTCACTATATCACCTTTATAAAAGAAAAAAATGCATATAGTATGAAAAAATGTTTACTTACGAATATTATCTCCAGTGACCCAATTCTTGTTGAAATAGTCTAAGAACTTCTCTTCATCTACAAACTTGATAAAAAATTGATTGATTGCATCTTCCACTTCAAAATTGAGAGTGTGTTTCATAATGAAACCTAACCCACTGAACATCTCTTTGGCTTTTATGGAACTAATGGCCAACCGATTGAAATTTTTCAACCAAGCCCTCCATACATGCCAAACGCATAAGATCACATCACAACCTGTGATCCTCCTACCATATTCAATGCATTTTAGTCTGGTATTTTTAGAAAAAATGCAAGTTTGATTATATCATGACAATATTAAGTTACCTCAAGGCACTGATTTCAGCCAGTGCATCATCAACCATGAAAGCATTGACTTTCCAATCAGGACGGGTTTGGAAACACTTGCGCATGAGCTGCTCCAGCCATATTGCAATATCATCTGATGTGTTTCGTGATGCAACGACCCATGCAACAGGCACCCCGCTTTGTTGTTCATCAAATGCCACGAGTGTATACAATTGATACTGTCATTTTCAACATTACATAAATTCAAATACAAGTTATTAATCATTTACAATGGATACAACTTAAATAAATATATTCAATAAATCATTGGCATATGACTTACCCCATATTTGTTTGTGTTAAATGTTGAATCCATGGCTATTAAGCTATTGTGCGATAGCTTGAACATTGTCTCCAACATCCACTTTGTTTGAATCCCTATTATAAAAGGGACCTCCACACCATTGGGCTTTTGGTAAAAGAAAAAATCTTCCCGATGCTTTTGATACCAAAGGTTTACACTCATTTCATCCTTTTTGTGAAGTTGGTAATTTCCCTTCGCCAACCTATTATAAATGTTTACAATATCTTTCCTGCATAAGAAGAAATCTCTATCTCGAGCTGCCACATCGATGTCAACATGTCTCTTAATGTGTGTTCTATACACTACATCAATAGGCACTCCCAAAAAGAAACAACTCTCTACATATCCAACAATGTCCCTCGAAAGCTTTGGCCTAAGCAAGGCCCTGGTCTCACCTGAAGTGTCACCTTGACCATGACAAGCCCAACCTTCCCCATCTTCATGTTCATATATATTGAAAGTCAATATTGCTCTATCAGGAATTTCATGCATAACTTTCACAATAAAGTGGCATTGGCAACCCCTCTTCTCCACAAATGATGTCCTTCGTTTAGCTGAAATATTTCCTCTTTTGTCCTCTGGGCCAAATGAACAATGATAACTAAACCAAAAATTTAAATTGTTAGTACATACAAAGAAAGATAACTGTGGTTTCAAAATATCTAAACAATATATATTTTAAATACTCACATATCATATTGCAATGCAGCAGTAGATCTTTCTTTTGGTTTACCCTTTGTTTTTCGTACGAATTTACATGGAGCAATATGATTTTCTTCCTCTCCTTTGATAAAGTCAGCAACTCGTCGTAACGGGATTACAGCAACACGATCAATACCATTGTCTTTTGTATTTATTTCTGCCCAAACCAAGTCTTTACTGGAGAAAGTCATTTTGCCTTTGAGGTCTTGCACCTCAAGATCCATGATATATTGCCATTTCTTTCGCTTGCCCATTTTGAACTAATCTGGTCAAACAATATGCAAGGACATCAAAACCAAAATTTCAATCTTAACAAGTTATTCAACATATATATAAATATAAAACATCTTTTATGCTTTTTTTGAGGTCTAAAATATCAATCACTCACTTTTTTTGAGGTCTAAAATATCAATCACTTTTTTTGTGGCATTCAATTCCTTTTTTTGAGAGGACCAAAATCAACCTAAAGATCATCAAATTTGAACATGGAAAAATATGGTTTTGAAATTAAGCCCATGCATGTGCAAATTGTGAAGGTCGGTTTGGGGTAAAATAATCAAATTGAACCCCTCTCCAAATCCTATAAAAGGAAGTCCCCTCCATCATCATTACACACATCTTATCACACATCTTTCTCTCTCTGAAATGACCACAGAAGGAAGATAGCTCCAACAAAGGAGGAAGGGCATGATTGATGTCTTGATTGAGCTACTTGATGGACTGAGTTCCTCTGGCAGAAGGCCAAGCCTGTTAAAGGCAATTTTGGGCTTGTTTGAAGACTATTCTGGGCTTTTCTCTTTCATATTACAGGTCTGAGTTATTCCTGAAGATGACCGCACACATAATGAAAGAGATGGAGTGTTTAGGGTTGATTTTATGGTGTGAACACTGAAAACTCTCTCCCAAGAAAGATGCATCTACAAGAAGTTCCTCTCAAGCAGGCCGCATACATTATCCTGCTTAACAGTAGGCCGAGAAGACAATCTATTGCCCTGGCAGACTGCAGACCTATTTTGATTGGCATGGAGATTTATTCAGGGTCTGGATCAAGCTCAGATTAGAAGCTGAAGGAGAAAAAATCAACATGAATGGAGGTAGCAGTTGTAGTAGGCTGTTTGAAGTGTATTGGTAAAGGCTGTAACATTGTGCTTCATGCCCTAACCAGGACCAACAAGCAACAAAACTCCAGCTGTTATAAACATAAGATATGATATTCTCATGCAGTCTTGAGTAATAGAAGAATGGTTGATTGTGATCCACAAAATGTATCACAATCAACCCTTGTGGTTGAAGTAGATTTTTTAGGTTGACTTACATAGACAATGAATGTTCTTGTCATAAGTTTTGTTCCAAGTTGAAAATGTATCTTAACTTTTGCAGACTAAGTTGACTTGATATTTCTCAGCTTGCCAAAATTTTGGGTTACCATTACTATCCTTACATGGAAATGAAAACTCAGATGTAAAGTTAGGAAGTCTGCCACTCCATTAAACAACAGTTTAGATTTGGAAACATTAGTTTTAAGTTCATCACTGTGGCCAGACCAGTCTGCATCAGTACGATTTCATCTTGATCTGATCGTGATGTCATGACAACTTAATATTAAATCTATTTTTGAGATTGTTTTCTGTTACACTACTATTTCTGGTATTTTTGTTGTTAAAAGATGATGCAATGAAAAAAAATCTGAAAAGTTGTATTTGGAAATCTCTCCTATTTAGTGAATGCCTTCATAAGTATTCTTTGGAGAGAACAGTATGCTTGAGATTTCTCAGAACCTTGAATTTTGCGGACAATTTCCCCTGACAAGTGTAATCACTTCAGATAATTACTTATCACCTAATAATACATTTTGTGCTGCAAGGATTGTACTGCCAGTTCAACTCCATCTAGCAGATCCCATCTGAAGATTTGAAACATACTGACTGATTGCTCGATAGCGGTCTGTACCCATAATTTGCATTGATGACTGATATGTCCTTTTTCTTGCCATCCAATTTCAAATATCATTGATGAGCATACTCCATTTGATAATAGCAGATTTATCAAACATATAGCATCTTCTGTCCAGTCCCCTGATAAAACACAGAGTGTTATTAATGCTTTTTGATTAATAATTAATCGTAATATTCCATGTTTTCCTTGCATCGGCTCGAGTGTTTTAATCATGGAGATTTTTTCTGATAATTTTAATAGATGGAATTCTTGAAGCCACATAGAAATCTTTTTTATCTGATCTGTATTTTCTGCCAATGTGGATTCTATCACACTATCCCTTCCATACATTTGTGCAAAAGGATTAGGATCGACTGGATTGCGAAATTCCATGGCCTCAAAAGAGAATGAAGATCATTTCTCTCATTGTATTTTTGAATCTAAAAAAACAGGCCATAATTAGTCTGCATGACATCAACTCTATCACAATGTCTATGTAATATTTTTAATCTAGGGATGACATTGAGGAACTATGCAAATATTTGCAAATTGAGATTTGATTCTTACATGCAGTTTTCATTTCCATTCTACAATCATGCAGAAAAATTTGATTTGTAAGTTTTGTTAGTCTGCTTTCTTCTCAATAGATAGCAATCAATAGATAGCAATCTAATATATGTAACACTTATCTCTTACATTTTTTGATGATAAAGTCATGAACTGGTGAAAAATGTATTGGTTTCTTTTTCTATGCTGCCCATATTAACAACATTCAAATACAGATATGATTCAGTATGATTCGAATATAATTCAGTTATGGAAAAAATCCATTATGGCTCCAATATGGAAGTATACATATGATAGATAGCAAAGTATCCATTTTGTTCCAAATGTTAGAAGAAATTCAGTCTGAGGAATGTGCAAAAAAATCAGAAACAATAGGCATTCCTTAAAAAAATGCATTGTAACTTTATACATAATATTTTTGGGTATTTGGGCTTTTTTTGGGTTTATGGATTTACAGGTATTAAAGACATAGATTTATATTATTAAAGACATCAAAAAATAGGTTGGCCATATCATATCTGTACCGTATGGAAAATGATCTGAATTTTGCCCCACTACTGAATTTCTGTACAACAAAGGCCAATTCAGCCCAATCTTGCTACTGTGATGCTGCCCACTTGATATTTAGGCACTTGTTTTCATTATCATTTTTATTTTCATGCAGCTACACCAAGTCTGCATTATTTAATATATGATATAAATATTGAGCTTGACATGTTTTTGGAACTATTGCATGTGCTTTTTTTATTAACTTAAGTGCCATGTCAAATGTGCATTGTTTAGTGGAGAAAATTTCATGCTTCTATTCCTTTTTACAATAGCAGCTGTTGGGAAGGCATACCAAAGTTGTCTGTACTAAAAAAGGAGACTTCATAAAAACATATTGTCATGCAAATAGCTGTTGATTTTTGAAATATCAGACTCAATGCAAGTAGAGCCAACTATTCCTTGTGCCTTTTCTGTCAAGTTTGGCATTGTTCATTGAGTCATCCTGCTGTTGGAGGCTTATGTTACTCTATTGGCATTTGTAGAGGTAAATTTGATCTTCGTTCCACTTATTCATCTCGTATCTTCAATTTACTTGGAAGTCCTTTCTTATTGTGACCTTTATGGATTGCTTTATGTGAAACCGATGTGTCCACTATGTTACGAGTAGTGTGACATCCGAGGGTGGTTTCACTAGGTTGGCCTTGGCCTATAATAGCCTAAAATACAATATAATTAAGTGTTACACAGAGGTAGGCTCTTGGCTATAATAAATTTAACAATGTTGTCATGTTCCCTCAAGTGAAGATTAAATCCATAAGTTTAACATCCCCCCCAAGCTGAGCAATATTTTTCAAGAAGACATTTATCAAATTATTATCCCCCTCCCCCTAAATATTTTTGAGCAAGGAGTCACATCTCTAAGTCATCAAGGTCATCATATTATTCCTATAAGAATCCAATAGGATTTTTATTAGAATTTAGCATCAACCCTGTTGCAGAGAGTAAGTGGTGGATGAGTTACTGCAGTAGTTGCATAAGCAACCTTGGAAAGAAGGGCAAAGCAAAGGCTCATTGCTGATATTTTACAACCAATTCTCAGGCCTATCTCCTATCATTTGTGGCATCTCTTGAGGCTGGATCCACTGTCACATCAAGGCACTCTTGTGTTTTGTTTATGCAGTTTTTAACAGTCATTATCTGAAGACTTTTGTTGAGGGTTTGAATTGTTTTATCGTTGAGTCAATCAATTGAGTACTGCAGAAATGCCCAGAACTATTCGACCTCCTTTGTAATGAATACCTTCTGAGTTATTCAGTAGCAACGTTGGACCTTATTTTGTAAACAAAAGGTCGTTGATATCTTGTGAAGAAAGGAGACTGAAAACTGTTCAGTGGCTGAAGTTAATCCTGTGGCATTTTGCAGCATTGAGCATCAACATTGTTCAGACCCTAAACCCTAAACTGTCCAACCTCATGAATATGTTCAGATTTCAGAATATTAATACTCTGTTCTAGTCACTTCTGATCAGTTGCCACCTTCTAAGGACATTTTCAAGGCATGGAACCCTGCTTGTTTGTCTGTATTCATAACTTCATCGTTACAGTCCCATATGAGATATCTGTAGCAATCTAAACACAGTCACAGTCCGAATGGTAGACTACAAAGATATTTTTGAATTTAGGGAAACTGTAGTTTTTCAGGGGAAATTGTTATGTATTCGACTTAAATTCTACGCATTCAGGATCAGATTGTGGTTTTTAGCGGAGAAATAAATGGATTTCCCTGCTAATAATTGGCTGCTGAAGAAAAGGCGGGCTTTAAGAGGTCCTGTATTGGTACCTGCAGTGGACATTTCTGTTGTATCTTTGTTACAAGCCCTTATTCCTCTTGCCGAACAAATAATACAATGCGAGACGCCTCGAAGGTGCCAAAGGAGAAATGCAATCTGCATTACGCGAAAAATTATGGTTTTGTCAATATTTTTTGAAGAAGTCAGAGATGAGGGGGTCACATTGTTTCCGTATGCATTGTTATGCCTCAGAGAACTATATGTTTTTTTGCAGGAGGCAAAATATTTACTGTTGGACTGTAGCGGCGATGTAAGTTGTGCTTGGTTAGTTATGCAAACTGAAGAAATATCAAATAAATTCTATGTTCTAATGCATGACATTGCTACTGCATTGGCTGTACTTCCCTTGAGATTGTTCTCAGACGAGGTTAAGGAGCAAATTGAGTTGGTTTACAGTCAGGCCAGAAGAGCTAAGCTTTTCATCGATATCTCTGAAGAACAGCTCCGCAGGGATGTGTCTGGTGTTCTTGATGAGTTCGAGAAGGAGGCCACCCCAAAGAAATCAAAACTAAGAAGGATATTAGACGACTTGCATCTGAAAAATGCAACGGATTGTCGAAAAGAGATAGAGTTGTTGGAGGAAGAGATGACAAATCAAAATATGCTAGGTGCAGATCAAAATGTTTCAGTAATTATTGCTTGAGTGCTTTCATGCGCTATTGCAAGTGTGTTCTATTTGGGGTTACAGAGATGGAATTTGGTGGAAAATTACAACCATCGAGTGAACAGACAGTTTCCAGAACAGAGGCAATGGACTCCTAATTCGTAGATCATACTTTGATTGGTTTTCGATGCATAGATTCGAGTAGGGGTTCGAGTACCTGGTTGCGGGGCGCTGTTGAGTTGCAGAGCGGGAAGAAGCGCGAGAGCTTTTGAGTTGCGAGAGCGCCGAGCAGGGTCGAAGAGCGTCGAAGAGTAACGCGGTTTTGGGAGTAGTCCCTCCCGATCCCTCCACAACGATCCCGATCCGATCCGATCGGTCAAAGATGTCAGCGCGCGCCTGCAAGCTGATTTTTCTGTCAGATTTTCAATCGGGAAAATGTCAGACTGTCAGGGCAGAGTGGCGGGGTGGCGGATGAAAGAGGGTGGCGGGGTTGTGGGAGGGTGGCGGAGGGCGGAGAGGTTTCCGGTAGCCGGAGCCGGACGATTTTCGGGCCGGCGACGGAAACCGGGCCATTCTACAGCCTCGGTAGACTACTCCATAATAATATTTTTCATTGTATTAAAAGATATTTTTGAATGAGTTAAAAATAAAAATAAAATAAATTACTATAGAAATGTATTATTAACTAAAATAAAAATTTAATATTTAAAAATTTTCCAATTGAAATATACATATAATAGTGAAAAATGATTGAAAGATGGATTAATAGTATTATTATATTTAATGTAATATATATTTAATTGATCATTATTATAGATATATGTTAAGTTATTAGTGTTTAGTCCCTTGACATGCAGTTTTTGCAATTAATTGCATATTGATTATTATTAGTGTTTGTTGTTTTTTTTTTTAATTATAATTTTTTTTTTTAAGCATTTATTTCTTTTGGAACTTTTTATCTTGATATGTGTGTCATATTGTGAAAACTAGTTAATTTTCACAAGAATCACCCGTCTAATTTAATAAAAAAATCTTATAAAACATTAAGAAAACCTTAAAACCCGTTAACATACTAGTTGATAAATTCGTTTCTATTACCCACCAAACTGTTTACCGTAATCACACTAATGAACCCATCCTGCGGATAGTTGCGTTTGATGCAAAGGAGGGGGGGGGTGTAGAGGAGGGCGCATGTGGAGCTGCTGCCGAGGAGGGCGCAGGCGGAGTTGTTGCAGAGGAGGGCGGGGGACCTGCAGAGGAGGGTTTGGGCAGAGGATTGCAAGATGATGACAAGGGCCGTAGAGGACGAGGAGCCTTCTTCTTGGCTGCATGAGGGTCGTGTAGACCATTTTTTTTGCAGGATCGTTTTGCCCTCCATCCGAATATGATGCCCTCTACATCACAAATGGTTATGGTGGTAGTTATTAGGTTTTATATATATTCTGGGTCACTGTTCTCCTTTCTTATCTCATATTTTGCTTTATGTTTCCTGCCTTTACTATATTTTGCTTTATGTTTGCTGTTCGTGAGGACGTGCAACTTAGGTGTATGGACAACTCAGGGGTATGAAGGATTGATTCTGCTCTGCCTAAGGAAAAAGCCCTACAAGTTACCTATTGATACAAGCTAGAAACAACAAAGAAAACTAAACATGTGTGTTTCTTTTCGAAACTAATGCAGAGTTGTTATTTTTGTTTCTCAAGTTAAATGCTCCAGTAGCAGTTTAAGCTCTTAATAGCAACAATTTGCATCTTGATTGGTCACATTGATATTCTTGGTGAAAGTTTCTGTGTAGCTGTAGCTAGATCCAGTCTTAACAAAGTCATAACCTAGTACAAGCAATCCTAAATGCTGTGAACTGTCACGCAAACCTATTCTTCTTTTATAGAGGGCACTTTGACTTTCCTAATGAATACAAAATCTTTCTAGAAACTATAAAATAATATGGTTCAAAGCATAATTGAGAAGGATACAAGATTTGCATCTTTACTATTAGTCTTTGTTATCACCTCCTTATCAACCACCTCCACATGAGGTCCAAACATAATAACAAGGCTATCTTCTTGAAGATTCAAGACATCTTGATTTGGAGTTAGTTGTGATGGACTTATAAATTTTACTACCTTTTTTATAGTCTTGCTGTTTGGCAAGCTTAGCCAAAGGCATGGGAATTTTACCTTCTCCAATTCCTTTTCAAGGCTACAAGCAGGACTATTTTTTTCTGACTTCATTTTCTTTTATGTTTCCTTCTGTGCTTGTTGCTTAGGCATCTTTACTATTAGTCTATGTTATTGTTTCCGGGAAAACTAGTGTCTTTTCGATCTGCTACTCCCACTAAGACGGGTAGCTATCTTAGAAACAAACAATCAAAGAACTTTGAGATTTCCTTTATGTGTGATAGATAAGAGAGAAGCAAAGAGGGCCAACTTGGATCTTTTACTTGACTCCTTGCTTGATTTCTCTCTCCCTTGATGGAACTTGCGACTCCTCTCCTACTTGTCCTGTTTTAGAGAATACTTGTAGAGACAAAGTAACAAAACACCATCAAAGCATCTCGATCTATAATACCATAAACAATGCATAATCAGAAATACATTAACCATACAATTGCATTCACAAATAACAAGTTTCATAAGTACACGATTATATGAAGGAAAACTCAAAGAACTTTATTAATAGTAGAAAAGAGGATTACAACCCAGCTGTCTGATCCAACATCATCCTCCCAGCATCAAAACCCTCTTCACCTCATGAAAAGCAAGATCACCCAACAATACAATGCTCTTTCTCAAAGACAAACCAACATCACTTCTTTACAAATTACAAAGTTCCCTCCTCCAGATCTCTCAAATGAGGGATCCATTTATAGATATTTGCAGAGGTGTGAGTCAGCTCTGGGTTTTTGATTAGTGTCATTCCACTTGTAGTTCTTAGTTCCACTTGGAGATTTCTTGGATCTCTTACTCATCCCTGGGCGAATTCAAAGAGGCAAGTGTCATAGAGGAAGTTTCTAGAAGATTCCATGAGCATCCACTTAGGAAACTGTCTCAAACATTTGTCCATTCTTGCTCATCGCACCCCATGGAAGGCTCTTTCAGTATGCATCACACTTTGCTAGTGTAGGAGTCAGTATGCATTGCACCTTGACCAAGGAGAAATTAGTATGGTCCAATTTTGACCAGTTCTAAGTGGTTTTTCAGGTGGAACTTCTAGGAAATGATGTAATCATTTGACCATGATCTTTTAGGGTCTGAAACAACACTTTTAGGGGTTAAAGAGCCCTTGGTTTATCGACATATAGGATTGGGGTTACAGTGCCCAAATATGTCTATAACAGTTGCCCCCTAAGGCATGAGGTCATAAATCTTTTGATGTCGGGTGAAATGCTAAATCATGAGGATTCGAGGTATTCAAACTGGAAGGTGACCTGTATAAAATAAAATACAATACATCATCATCATTTTATTTTCATGATCTAACTGAGGTGGGCATTCCCATACTCATATTTATAAATTCATTTTTATGTACATAGGACAGATAATCGTCTTCTGTTGCAGACTGATGATTCTTTGTATGTAGAGTCATCAACCCTTAGCTTGGATGATCATTTATGTAGCTTAAGTGTACATTTTATGTCTTTATATTCCTGGATATATCGCAGCCCGGATGGATGAAACTAGAACCGGGGTATTCAAACTCGTTCAATCTTCGCTCGATGTACAAGTCGATCCATGTGAAAAGATGTCCTGAAGTCGAACATGGAAATAGATCGCCTGATTACCAGCCAATGATGTGAGCTATTAATAGGCGCGAGAGGGATCACCGATAATGATAATGACCCTCAAGATACTACAGGACAATTCACATGGTGTGAATATATGATATGACGTCGAACACCACGTAAAATATTTTGGTCGAAGGCCATTGCTATAAACTTGTCGTCAGAAGTGAGAAACTTTCCATTGTGGCATGCAAGCTTCAAATTACTGAAAGGGTTGTTCCTAAGTCAACTTCTTGGATAATGAGCTGATGCCGGCAAGAAGTGACCCGTCGTAGGAGGGCCTTAATGCATCCCACATCTACAACACAAAACAAAGCAAATGATTTTCTAGAGGTGAAAACGATCTGATGATACAAGGTTTAGGAATGGCGGCCATGAAAAATGGAGGGTGAAAGTATTACAGTGGATGAGGCGTTAGCTGGGTGGTGAACTCTTTGAATGACTTATCTTGAACATGTCGGCGACACTGAGATGGATTGGTAGCGTTAACCCCAAAAGATGGATGGTGTGGAGGACCAATGGTGATATGACCGGTGAATAGAATAACCCAACCCGACTCAATCATGGTGATGGAGTGAAAGTGTCATGTTCAAGAGCGACCTGCTACCAATGAAGTTCTTTAAGTTTTCTTCCATTTTTCCCTAGTCATTACTGACCAGTACCTCTTTATTTTTGTCAAGCTTGAGGAGGATAACATATGCTTGTTCTATAATTTTCCCTTCGGGCAAGCCTGTCGCTATGTTTTGGCAAGCCTAGAGACAGTGAAACTCATTCTTGTCCAGGTGGACAAGTTTGTCGCTATTGTTTTAACGAGTTTAACGACAAGGATAAATCAGTCCTTTTCATGTTTAGAGATTTTGAAAAGGGAATAAAAGGAAAATCCAGTAGTCATTTTTCGTAGCATAATCCCTTAAGTCCAAAAAAGTATAAAATAATAGGAAAGGGATGACTTTTCGATCTCTTTAACGAGCCGAAAAAGACAAGCGCTCGATCCTTTTGTGGGATGATCCCTCAAGTCCAAAAAGATTAAAATGTAGAGGAGGGATGGTGCTTCCCCTTACTTTAACGAGCTGGAAAGGCCATTAGCTCGACAATATTTTCATATTTAACGAGTCTAAAAAGAGCTTAAAAGAAACTCGTTTTTGAGGAATGAGTAATGTTTTCATGTAACAGTTGGTTCCAAGTAAGTTTGGAACTTCTCAAAACATGGCAGTGTGAAGACGGTGGCGAATAGAATCACTTGTCGCAGTTGTTCCTCAAAAGGGTAAACAATCAAGTGGAAGCGTATGATCGGCCAAAATAATGGAGGCGACGGTAAGAACATAACCAAGGCTTGAAAGGCTGATAGCATGGCAATCATAGAGGTCATTTACTGAAGGCAGGTTTATTTTTTAATGATCTTGAACCTTGCGTTAGCATATGCTTAGTGGTGGGTTTATTTTTTCACGAGCTTGAACCTTGCGGAAACATTGATCATAGGTGGGTTTATTTTTTAACGAGCTTGAACCTTGCGGAAACATTGCTCATTGGCGGGTTTATTTTTTAACGAGCTTGAACCTTGCAGAAACATTGCTCATACCAGTCGTTTAAAGATGCCTCTCATTGATAGGTTTATTTTTTATTGAGCTTGAACTCTACGATAACATGTGCTCATTGCCTCTTTATGTAGGCTAGAAATGACCAAACTACAGAGCTAACTACACTAAAAGCTAAGGAACTACTTAGGTTAGGTAGGATGGTTTTATCAGCAGACAAAACACATCCTTTGGTCCGTCTGGTGTGCAGACGTTTCAGGATCAACTGCCTAACCTAAGAAATTAACACTAAAACACTAAAAAGCTAAAAAAATGAAAAAGGTTGTATTTTTCTCACATAATAAGGTTTGCATGCCCCCAGGTATTGAGAAAACGGGAGTTTCCAGGTCACCATATGGAAGTCCTTGCGGTTAGGCAAGGTCGTTTATGTCAGTGGTTAGACAAAAACAATTCCTTGGCTTTGTCCATCGAAATAGAAAAAGGTGAATGGTGTGAGCTTCCAATCACATAACTTGCGAGAAAATAACTATTTTAGACCAATTCCATAAACTACAAGGAAATGGTGTTTCAGACCAATCATATAACCTACAAGGAAATCTATCTTTTCAACTGGGTTAGCCTGCCGAAGCAGACTACGGTACATGACCCCTTAGCTTCATTACATTCACTAGACTACTCATCATTATCAAGTGGATGGAATGAAGGTTGAAGAGACATTCTCAACGTAAAGAGACCATTTAGGGATGATGTTTGACTTGTTGCTGTGTTTGAACCGGGGAATGAAGGCTGGTCGATAAGTTGTACCATTTTGCCTTCATGTGGGAAACACATCACTCGAAAGAGTGTGGAAACAATAGCTTCCATGCTATAAACATAGTCATGCCCAAGGAGTAGATTGTAATATAATGGTCCTTGGACTACCATCACGTTCAAGTGAATGGTTTTCCTTTTCAAAGTTATTGGTAACTTTGGAAGGATCCCTAATGCTTGACTAGTTCCTTTGTTAAAGCTTGACAAATTTCATGTCTCAGGAAGAAGTGATGGCGAACCAAGCGCTTTCCAGGCAGTTGAGGAAAGGATACTCACTGAAACCCATTCATCTATGATAGTGCTAGACACGATCATTTTGTAAACTTGTACTATGATTCAGAATGGTACATTAGATGGAAGGCGGGGTCCTGCTAGTTGATTCCAATTGAAGGAAACAACTAGACTGCTTGGAGGGGGTATCGGATAAACGGCTGGATGAACCCCTTAAACTGGGGGATTTTCCTCCTGTTGTAAAGGAATGGGTTGATTGTCCCCAGGTTCATCAGACTTTGTATTAACAAAAAGAATTTGGACAGTATTGTTCTCATTCTCTTTGGAAATTGTATCGTCTGAAGGTGGACCTTCTGAAGGCAAGACTGGGTCGATTTCCATCTCAACCTGTTGACTTTGGTCTAGTATGGACTCAGAAGGTTTACTTTCAATGATAGGCGCTTCGGCCAATGATTGAGTTACATCGGTTGGGTTTTCAACTAGCTATGGACTTGGTAAGAGTTTCTTATATCCAAGTGGGAGTCACTGCGGCCAAGTAGGACAGTTATCCAAGACACTTTTGGCTTCATCCATAAAAGGACAACTGTGAAGAGCATGATCGCCCTCACATAACCTACATGGAAATCTGACCTTTCCTTTCTGTCCATTGGCTTCATTTTCACTAGTTGATGGTGTGATGTCAACATGGTTGCCAGAGGTTGATGACACCATATGGTGTGAACGGGGAGACCATTCTCTCAAGATCTGTGGAATGCAAGGACAATATCGATGAAGGTGGTCTCCCTTGCAAATTATGCATGGAGATCTCTGCTTGGAAAGTTTGGTGTGCAGATTTTCACTAGATGATTCATGGTTTCCCCCTTGCTTAGTTGACTACTTCTTCTTCTTCTCCTTCCCTTTCTTATTCTTCTCAGCCACTTGGTTTTTAGTATCACTAGTTTCACCAAGTGAAGAGGAAGAAGGAGAGGCAGAAAAAAACAAAGTAGAAGGCAAAGGGACAACTTCAGTATCATTTGGTTGCTGATTCGATTGTTGAGGAATCACGATATTTTGAATGACAGAGGTTGAGAATAGCCATATTGGCAGGCCAATTGTGATTCCTGGAAGGGACAATGTGGCCATATACAAAGCACCAATATCTCCCCAAGAAGAGAAAGGACTAGGATTCCCCCCAAGAGGGATTCCTTGATTGGCAGACTCCATTACCTCAACCTAAGATCAACGAAGGAACAGGGATGTTATTCCAAATTAAATAAATTTTGATGACGTTTTGACACAACTTTGCGTTTTCAATTTTTAAGAGTCGAGAGAAAGCTAAAGATGACTATAGTTGCCTTTGATTTTTAATGAGCTTGAAGTGACAAGTGCTCAGATGGACCTTTTCTTTTAAGGAGTCGAAAAGGAATGAAAGTGACTACTTTGGAAATCTAGACAGAGGGATTACCAAACCAATCGCAAAACTACAATATACACCTTGGTGGTAAATTAAAGATAAATTACCAAGGACTTATGTATGGCAGTCAATCTTCCTGAATGTTGTGTTCAGTTCATTGCAATCGATAAGTGTTATAGACATTTTTGGGCACTTCAACCCCAATGTCCATAAACTGAGGGCTCCTAAGTCCCTAAAAGTGTTGCTTCACTGCCTAAAGGAACAAGGTCAACTGATTACATCATCTCCCAAAAGTTCTCCACTGAAAACTGCTCATAAATGGTCAAAACTGGACCATACTGAAAGCTCAATGAAGAGGGTGCGATGCATATCACCTTCCCAATGTATAGGGTGCGATGCATACTGATTTGCTCCTCTGTAGGGTGTGATGGTCGGGAACGGACAAATGGCAAAGACAAAAATGTGAGGTGGAAGATCATGGAATCTTCTAGAAGCTTCCCCTCTGACACTTGCCACTCCATTTTCGACCAGGGATGAGTAAGAGATCATCATTCTCCAAGTGGAAGCAGGAACTATCAGAGAGAGGACACTAATCAAGATCCAAAAAGATGAATCACCTCTCTGTAATCATCTATATATGGATCCCTAATCATAGAGATCCAAAGGCTGGAATTTTGTATCTTATAGAAAAGTGTTGGTATTCTGGTGTACATTCACAGTGTTGGGTGATCTAGCTTTGCTTGAGGTGAAGAAGGGTTTCTTAGCTGGAGGATGATGCTGGGTCAGAGCACATGGTTGTAATCTTCTTGCTACTTTTAATCTGAATAAAGCTATTCTTGTTTCCTTCCATATTCTTGTGTACTTGTTTATATATGCTTGTATATGGTTAATGCACATCTGATCCTGCATTATTTATGAATTTAGATCCTTGTTTCTTGCATAGTAGTATGTTGTTGTGATTCTACAGGTCCTTTTGAAGCTGAGCAGACAAAGAAGAAGCGACAAAACGCTATCAAGAAGGAGAGGAAATCGAGCGCAAGACTCAGGTTGGCCCTCTTGGTTGTCCTCTCATCTATTTTCATAAAAGGAATCAATAGTAGACTTTGATTGTTCGTTTCTAAGATACCCACCCATCTTAGTGGGAATAACAACATCTGAGTGGACATTATTCCCGTATAACAATAAGGCAGCAGACACAGCTTCCTATGGATAAAGGATATCGGCCTATTGTGGTATCCCAATATATACTCGATGGTACGGGGAGCACAAGTCCATACTAGCACTTGTCGTATCAAAGACGAGGAATCACCCAACCTTCGATGAAAACAATGGTTACCAGGTTTTATGACGCCGGAACACGTCTCTATCCTAGACCTCTAGATGTGTTGCGTTAGGTTCCAAAGCGTTGCTAATTTCATTGAGATTTATTTTAGATTTGATCTTGCTTAGAGGTTTTCCTTTCAAGGTTCACCACGTGATGTAGATGTAAAATTCCTAAATATGCAATCTAAAATGATAAACAATCGTTTATTTTCTTTTAGCAATGAAAATCTTAGCTACTAAGGAAAGAAGATAACGATTCTTTCAACAAAGAGCAGAGAGCACACACTAAATGAACTTTTCCTAAATAATTTTCCACATGCAGTCTAAATGCATGTATTTTTTTTTGTTTCCTTAATTTGAGAATGCCAAAAATGAAAACTAAGTATAGATCTGAACTATTTTCTTCAAAGCGACACTTCGACAATTTCTTTTCAAAATGAAAGGAAGACTAAAACGACACTTTTCGATTTCGAATAGAAAACTACTTTCGACACTTTAAATATTAACAATTCAAATCAAATACAATGGCAAAAGTACAATCGACTATCTAGAAGAGGAAGACTTTATGACACTCTTCTTTTTTACT
Source organism: Pinus taeda (assembly GCA_000404065.3). Lineage (NCBI taxonomy): Eukaryota > Viridiplantae > Streptophyta > Pinopsida > Pinales > Pinaceae > Pinus > Pinus taeda. Next base: position 55,597 of record APFE030997160.1, read on the forward strand.
CAAAATGACAGTTACGACACTTCTTTGCGTCAAAAACGACAGTTCGGTTAAGCTACTTTTGACAAAGAAGGACTACAAATGATAGACAAATACATAAAAACATTTACAAATCCCTATCAATGGAGGTTGAACAATGTAAAAGAAAGAGGCTTCAATAATGAGATATTGATCACAAGCAACAAAACAACTAAATAGGGCTTAAAAAAGGGAGGAAAAAACCAAATTTCAAAGAGAGAAACAATATCACTCAGTCATCGCACCTGTCCTTCAGGGAAACAAAAATGCATCTCACCCGCAACACATGAGACGTGTGATGCATACATGCTTCTAGTTATAGACAACGCAATGGGCTAGGGAGTGAAACTGAGTTGGGTTTTTGCTCAAAATTTGCAGCTAAGTTCAGTGATTTAAGCTGAGCTATGAGAGGCAGTAAAAACAAAGTACACGGGTATGATCTTAAGAGGTTATTGAGCTACCAAAAGGGTGTTTAGGATGCTTGTAAGTCAGATGTTCAGTTCATAAACCAACCTGGATATTGACTGAAGCAACATTCATCTACTTTGCAGTTGCATACAAAAATCATTTCGAAGGCTATCTGGCTAACTTTAGGCTCCATTTGTAGTTTATAAATAAAACAACAATAACAAACAAATAAACTATTCGTTCCCTAGCGGAGTTGCCATTTTGTTTCCGAGAAAACTAGTGTATTTTCGATCTGCTAGTCCCACTAAGACAAGTAGCTATCTTAGAAACAAACAATCAAAGCGCTTCGAGATTTCCTTTATGTATGCTAGATAAGGGAGAAGAAAAGAGGGCCAACCTGGACCTTCCGCTTGACTCCTTGCTCGATTTCTCTCTCCCTTAATGGAACTTGCGACTCCTCTCCTACTTGTCCCGCTTTAGAGAATACCTATAGAGACAAAGTAACAAAACACCATCAAAGCATATCGATCTATAATACCATAAACAATGCAAAACCAAAAATACATTGACCATAGAATTGTATTCACAAATAACAAGTTTCACAAATACACGTTTATATGGAGGAAAACTCAAAGAACTTTATTAATAGTAGAAGAGAGGATTACAACCTAGCTGTCTAATCCAACCTCATCCTCCTAGCATCAAAGCCCTCTTCACCTCATGAAAATCAAAACAATACAATGCTCTTTCTGAAAGATAAACCAACAATACTTCTTTACAAATTACAAAGTTTCCTCCATATCTCTCAAATGAGGGATCCATTTATAGAAATTTGCAGAAGTGTGAGTCAGCTCTGGGTTTTTGATTAGTGTCATTCCACTTGTAGTTCTTAGTTCCACTTCAAGATTTCTTGGATCTCTTACTCATCCATTGGCGAATTCATCAAGGCAAGTGCCATAAAGGAAGTTTCTAGAAGATTCCATGAGCATCCACTTAGCAAACTGCATCAAACATTTGTCCATTCTCACTCATCACACCCCACAGAAGGCTCTTTCAGTATTCATCACACCTAGCTAGTGTAGGAATCAGTATGCATCGCACCTTGACCAAGGAGCAGTCAGTATGGTCCAGTTTTTGCCAGTTCTGAGTGGTTTTTTAGGTGGAACTTTTGTGAAATGATGTAATCAGTTTACCATGATCCTTTAGGGTATGAAACAACACTTTTAGGGGTTGAAGAGCCCTTGGTTTATCGACATATATTATTGGGGTTGCAGTGCCCAAATATGTCTATAACAATTATCACCTCCTTATCAACCACCTGTAGCTTCTCTACGTCATAAGGAAAATGGGCTTCAGGTACTTGTTATTGGACAACTCAGTCCATTAATAGAAATGGAGTTGTAAATCACAAAATATATGCTCCACACAAGAACAGGTAATTCTCAGTTTTTTGTTAACATATTTTAATATATCCTTGGAGGGATTTAGTTCATATCACAAGAAAGTCTTAATTGCATGGTACTTGTGCTATTGCTCATATGAGGAGAAGTACTGAAAGATGAGAGGGCAATTTTTCAAATGAGGAACGATGGTTTCGCTAATTTTAGAATAGCCCAAAATCCTCTATTACATGAGACCTGAGAGGTGAGAAATTCTTAGAATAACCCAAAATTCTCTATTACACGGGACTTGAGAGGTGGGAAATACCTTTATCATTCAATCTCTTTAGGTTCATCTTCACGTTTGATTGGTATATCATTTGTATCCAAGAGCTTTTCCAAAGGGACCAGACCTCTAGGAAAATAATTTATTTCCAACTGCATAATTTTATGATAAGTAATTGTGTCCTTACATTCGAGCTCCATATCTTCAACTACTAAAACTACTATTCCACATGAGGTCCAAACATAATAACAGGTCTATCTTCTTGAAGATTCAAGACATCTTGATTTGGAGTTAGTTATGATGGACTTATAAATTTTAATATTTTTTTAATAGTCTGGTCCTAAATGCTCTGAACTGTCACACAAACTTGTTCTTCTTTTACAGAGGGCACTTTAACTTTCCTGATGAATACAAGAATCTTTCTAGAAACTATAAAATAGTATGATTCAAAGCATAATTGAGAAGGATACAAGATTTACATCTTTACTATTAGTCTTTGTTATCACCTCCTTATCAACCACGTAGCTTCTCTGCATCATAAGGATTATGGGCTTTAGGTAGTTGTTATTGGACAGTTCAGTCCGTTAATACAAATGGAGTTGTAAATCATAAAAGATATGCTCCACACAAGAACATGTAATTCTTTGTTTTCTATTAACATATTTTAATATATCATGGCAGGGATTCAGTTCATATCACAAGAAAGTCTTAATTGCATGGTACTTATGCTGTTGCTCACATGAGGAGAAGTACTGAAAGTTGAGAGGGAAAATTTTGAAATGAGAAACAATGGTTTTGCTCATTTTAGAATAGCCCAAAATCCTCTATTACACGGGACCTGAGAGGTGAGAAATTCTTATAATAACCCAAAATTCTATGTTGCACGAGACTTGACAGGTGGGAAATACCTTTATCGTTCACTCTCTTTAGGTTTATCTTCACGTTTGATTGGTATATAATTTGTATCTAAGAGCTTTTCCAAAGGGACCAGACCTCTAGGAAAAGCATTTATTTTCAACTGCATAATTCTTGATAAGTAATTGTGTCCTTACATTCGAGCTCCATATCTTCAACTACTAATACTGCTCTTCCACATGAGGTCCAAACATAATAACAGGTCTATCTTCTTGAAGATTCAAGACATCTTGATTTGGAGTTAGTTATGATGGAATTATGAATTTTACAATTTTTTTTTTGTCTGGTTGTTTGGAAATCTTAGCCAAAGGCATGGGAATTTTTACCTTCTCCAACTCCTTTTCAAGGCTGCAAGTAGGACTATTTTTTCTGACTTCATTTTCTTTTATGTTTCCTTCTCTGGTTGTTGCTTAGCCATATTTACTATTAGTATTTGTTATCACCTCCTTATCAACCACCTATAGCTTCTCTGCGTCATAAGGAATATGGGCTTCAGGTAGTTGTTATTGGATAGTTCAGTCCATTAATACAAATGGAGTTGTAAATCACAAAAGATATGCCCCACACAAGAACAGGTAATTCTTTGTTTTTTGTTAACATAATATATCCTGGCAAGGATTTAGTTCATATCACAAGAAAGTCTTAATTGCATGGTACTTATGCTATTGCTCACATGAGGAGAAGTACTGAAAGATGAGAGGACAATTTTTCAAATGAGGAACGATGGTTTCGCTCATTTTAGAATAGCCCAAAATCCTCTGTTACAAGCGACCTGAGAGGTGAGAAATTCTTAGAATAACCCAAAATTCTTTGTTACACGGGACTTGAGAGGTGGGAAATACCTTTATCATTCACTCTCTTTAGGTTGATCTTCACATTTGATTGGTATATGATTTGTATCTAAGAGCTTTTCCAAAGAGACCAGACCTCTAGGAAAAGCATTTGTTTTCAACTGCATAATTTTATGATAAGTGATTGTGTCCTTACATTCGAGCTCCATATCTTCAACTACTAATACTGCTCTTCCACATGAGGTCCAAACAAAATAACACTATCTTCTTGAAGATTCAAGACATCTTGATTTGGAGTTAGTTATGATGGACTTATAAATTTTACTATTTTCTTTATAGTCTGGTTGTTTGGAAAGCTTAGCCAAAGGCATGGGAATTTTTACCTTCTCCAATTCCTTTTCAAGGCTGCAAGCAGGACTATTTTTTTTCTGACTTCATTTTCTCTTATGTTTCCTTCTCTACTTGTTGCTTAGATTTTGATGTTTCTCCTACATATTTTGGAACAACCTATAATGGTTCTTTACCTTTATCATTCACTTTTATAGTCTAGTCCTAAATGCTCTGAACTATCACACAAACATGTTCTTGTTTTACAGAGGGCACTTTAACTTTCCTGATGAATACAAGAATATTTCTATTTCCTGGTTCAAAGAATAATTTAGAAGGATACAAGATTTTCATATTTAGTATTAGTCTCTGTTATCACCTCCTTATCAACCACCTGTAGCTTCTCTGTGTTGTAAGGAATATGGGTTTCATGTAGTTGTTATTGGAAAGTTTAGTCCATTAATACAAATGGAGTTGTAAATCAAAAAATATATGCTCCACACAAGAACAGGTAATTCTTTGTTTTCTGTTAACATATTTTAATATATCCTGGCAGGGATTCAGTTCATATCACAAGAAAGTTTTAATTTCATGGCACTTATGCTATTGCTCACATGAGGAGAAGTACTGAAAGATGAGAGGGCAATTTTTCAAATGAGGAATGATGGTTTCACTCATTTTAGAATAGCCCAAAATCCTCTATTACATGGAGCCTGAGAGGTGAGCAATTCTTAGAATAATTCAAAATTATTTGTTACACAGGACTTGAGAGGTGGGAAATACCTTTATCATTCACTCTCTTTAGGTTGATCTTCTCATTTGTTTGGTATATAATTTGTATCTAAGAGCTTTTCCCAAGGGACCAGACCTCTAGGAAAAGCATTTTTTTTCAACTGCATAATTTTATGATAAGTAATTCTGTCCTTACATTCAAGCTCCATATCTTCAACTACTAATACTGCTCTTCCACATGAGGTCCAAACATAATAACACGTCTATCATCTTGAAGATTCAAGACATATTGATTTCGAGTTAGTTGTGTTGGACTTATAAATTTACTATTTTTTTTATAGTCTAGTTGTTTGGCAAGCTTAGCCAAAGGCATAGGAATTTTTACCTTCTCCAATTTGTTTTCAAGGCTACAAGCACGACTATTTTTTTCTGAATTCATTTTCTTTTATGTTTCCTTCTCTACTTGTTTCGTAGGCATCTTTACTATTAGTCTCTGTTATCACCTCCTTATCAACCACCTATAGCTTCTCTGCATCATAAGGAATATGGGATTCAAGTAGTTGTTATTGGACAGTTTAGTCCATTAATAGAAATGGAGTTGTAAATCACAAAAGATATGCTCCACACAAGAATATGTAATTCTTTGTTTTCTGTTAACATAATATATCCTGGCAGTGATTCAGTTCATATCACAAGAAAGTCTTAATTGCATGGTACTTATGCTATTGCTCACATGAGGAGAAGTACTGAAAGATGAGAGGGCAATTTTTCAAATGAGAAATGATGGTTTCGCTCATTTTAGAATAGCTCAAAATCCTTTGTTACACGAGACCTGAGAGGTGAGAAATTCTTAGAATAACCCTAAATTCTCTGTTACACGGGAATTGAGAGGTGGGAAATATCTTTATCATTCACTCTCTTTAGGTTGATCTTCACGTTTGATTGGTATATGATTTGTATCTAAGAGCTTTTCCAAAGGGACCAGACCTCTAGGAAAAGCATTTTTTTTCAACTGAATAATTTGATGATAAGTAATTGTGTCCTTACATTCGAGCTCCATATCTTCAACTACTAATACTGCTCTTCCACATGAGGTCCAAACATAATAACAGATCTATCTTCTTGAAGATTCAAGACATCTTGATTTCAAGTTACTTGTGATGGACTTATAAATTTTACTAATTTTTTTTATAGTCTGGTTGTTTGGCAAGATTAGCCAAAGGCATGGGAATTTTTAGCTTCTCCAATTCCTTTTCAAGGCTGCAAGCAACATTATTTTTTTCTGACTTCATTTCTTTTATGTTTCCTTCTCTGCTTGTTGCTTAGATTTTGATGTTTCTCCCACATATTTTGGAACAACCTATAATGGTTCTTTACCTTTATCATTCACTTGCTTAGGATCTTGTTTATCTTGGTGATTAGTTTTCTCTTGTACTCTCGGTTTCTTCCGAGATATCAAATCATATTTTTAATGTAATTTTTCCTGCATCAAATAAGAAAATTTCTTACAATAAAACGCTATATCTTCTTCAAATTTATAAGGCTAAAAATCAATATCCACACCCTCATAATCCTTCTCATTGTCTTGAAACTTTGTTGAATATTGAGTATCCTAACATTTCAAAATCTCTTCTAAATTCTCCTCTGATTCATTTTCAATCATTAATGGAGGTTACACTCCTCTGTTACACAAGACCTGAGAGGTGATAAATTCTTAGAATAACCCACAATTCTTAATTCTTGAAGATTCAAGACATCTTGATTTGGAGTTACTTGTGATGGACTTATAAATTTTACTATTTTTTTTGTAGTCTGGTTGTTTGGCAAGCTTAGCCAAAGGCATGGGAATTTTTACCTTCTCCAATTTCTTTTCAAGGTTGCAAGCAACACTATTTTTTTGTGACTTCATTTTCTTTTATGTTTCCTTATTTGCTTGTTGCTTAGATTTTGATATTTCTCCTACATATTTTGGAACAACCTATAATGGTTCTTTACCTTTATCATTCACTTGCTTAGGAGCTTGTTTGTCTTGGTGATTAGTTTGCTCTTGTACTCTGGGTTTCTTCCTAGATATCAAATCATATTTTTTATGTAATTTTTCCTGCATCAAATAAGCAAAATTTTGACAATAAAATGTTATATCTTCTTCAAAGTTATAAGGCTAAAAATCAATATCCACACCCTGAAAATCCTTCTCATCGTCTTCAAACATTGTTGAATATTGAGTATCCTGACATTTCAAAATCTCTTCAAAATTCTCCTCTGATTCATCTTCAGCTCATTTGTGGTTATTTTTCAGTGTTTCTAGGTATTTCAATTTTCAGGTAGTTGTTATTGAACAGTTCAGTCCATTAATACAAATGGAGTTGTAAATCACAAAAGATATGCTCCACATAAGAACATGTAATTCTTTGTTTTCTGTTAAGATATTTTAATATATCCTGGTAGGGATTCAGTTCATATCACAAGAAATCAGTAGAATCTTATATTTCATATGATCACTAGAAGATATGATTGTTGTGGTCAAGTGCGGGATGAATCATATTTGTATATTGTTCCCATGATCATCCTTGAGTGTAGATTTAAGTTCATATCAAGCATATTCAAAGGATTATTTAGCAATAGAAAGGATTTTCAAAACAAGAAAATGAGTCAATCATCATACTACTAGATAACCCTCAAATAACACACAATTCCTTATTATTTAGCAACATAGAGGATCGTCAAACCAAGCACATCATTCAATCATCACATTATAGGTAAAAATAAGATAGAATATATTTCAATTTGATTTTTGGTTTTAGCCAGCAAAGCTCGGGGTTAATTCAGTTGATCTTGGTTCCAATGAACCAGGGCACTCTCCAAAACATTTCCCCAAAGGGAGGGTGAATCGTATATACCTCTTATACAGAATGAAGAAGCAGTAACATCAAAGGTCTTTAGAGTTTTACACATGTAGTGCCCTTTACCCAACAATATCTTTAAATGAGGTTAAACTAATATAGAGCAATGTGTAACTGCTTTTGATCTAGTAGTGGTGTTCATAAACTTCATCTATGTATTGGATTGATACAAATACCCATTAACATGTAGAATAGACTTGAATCCTACTTTTTACATCCAATAGATAAGAGTTTACTAACTCATCATGGTTTTGATCCATAAGTGAGTGGCTATAAACCTTTACTCTGCATTGAGTGATATTGCTCTTGTACTCTGGGTTTCTTCCTAGATATCAAATCATATTTTTCTATGTAATTTTTCCTGCATCAAATAAGCAAATTTCTTACAATAAAGCGCTATGTCTTCTTCAAAGTTATAAGGCTAAAAATCAATATCCATACCCTGAAAATCCTTCTCATCATCTTCAAACATTGTTGAATATTGAGTATCCTGACATTTCAAAATCTCTTCTAAATTCTCCTCTTATTCATCTTTAGATCATTTGTGGTTATTTTTCAGTGTTTCTAGGTATTCCAATTTTCAGGTAGTTGTTATTGGATAGTTTAGTCCATTAATACAAATGGAGTTGTAAATCACAAAAGATATGCTCCAGACAAGAACAGGTAATTTTTTGTTTTCTGTTAAGATATTTTAATATATCTTAGCAAGGATTCAGTTCATATCACAAGAAATCAGTAGAATCTTATATTTCATATGATCACTAGAAGATATGATTGTTGTGGTCAAGTGCGGGATGAATCATCTTTGTATATCGTTCCCATGATCATCCTTGAGTGTAGATTTAAGTTCATATTGAGCATATTCAAAGGAATTATTTAGCAATAGAAAGGATCGTCAAAACAAGAAAATGAGTCAATCATCATACTACTAGATAACCCTCAAATAACACACAATTCCTTATTATTCAACAACATAGAGGATCATCAAACCAAGCATATCAGTCAATCATCAGATTATAGGTAAAAAGTAGATAGAATATATTTCAATTTGCTTTTAGGTTTTAGCCAGCAAAGCTCATGGTTAATTTAGTTGATCTTGGTTTCAATAAACTAGGGCACTCTCCAAAACACTGCCCCCAAGGGAGGGTTACCTCTTATATAGAATGAAGAAGTAGTAACATCAAAGGTCTTTAGAGTTTTACACATGTAGTGCCCTTTACCTAGCAATGTCTTTAAATGAGGTTAAACTAATATAGAGCAATGTGTAACTGCTTTTGATCCATTAGTGGTGTTTATAAACTTCATCTATGTATTGGATTGATACAAATACCCATTAACATGTAGAATAGACTTGAATCCTGTTTTTTACATCCAACAGCTAAGAGTTTACTAATTCGTCATGCTTTTGATCCATAAGTGAGTGGTTATAAACCTTAACTCTGCATTGAGTGATATAGATACCCAGTAACATGTTGAAGAGATTTAAATCTTATAACTTTACAGCTAAAATCAAAGAATTTGCCACGAATAAGAAAGATTTCATGTATCGAACGAAAGGGTAAAGTAAATAGTTCTAGATTATTTGAAATCTAGATCAGGTATGTCAGATATTTTTCATCTATACTCTTCGTTAATACGCCCTTCAATATGCTACTTCTTCATCTATACTATTCTTCAATATGCTACAATTATTCATTTAATATTATCCTGTATTTTTTTGACAAAAAGCACCAGCATGGTAGTTGTTAAGCCATGCTCATTAATTGGGTTCAGTTGTTTCTTTCTGGCCATTACAGAATTCATCATTTACAGGCATCTTAATGTAGGGCAGAATTTGTATCATTCAAATATTTTAGAAATAGAGGTATTGTTGATTATAGGTTTACAAACAATATTCCAAGGAAATATAACTTGGTTTCTTCCCACTCAATGTTAACAATTACACAAAGTGTCTCTCAAAATTTAGGTATGTGGTTTGGAAAATATTTAGTAGATTAGCAAAGTCATATTATTGCATATTAGCTATTTCAGGCCACTTCCTTACCTAATGCTTTAAGGCTCAGAAGGGACTTCCTTACCTAAGAGGATTTTCATGTTTCCAACTTATGGTTTTTGTTGAACTGGTAAATCCCCTCTGCGGACAGAGGCGATCCCACTAGCCCAACACGGGTCTAGCAACAATCACACAACGCTAACACGCAGGTTCCTAATTGCAAATCAGAGATCGATGATGATGGCCTACCTGGATTCCAACGCTAGTAGTTGTAGAAGAATCGTCACTCCCGTTCCTTTGCTCCGGCTGGTCACAATCCCCATGATCCTCATGAACGGACACCTTCACATGCAAAGAACAATACAAATACAAGCATAAAATCCAATATGTGCAATTATATATCAGTCAGAAAAGATATAACTCAAATACCATTATAAAGACACATGAGAGGAACCATAATGATAGTCGTCTATTAATGAGTAAAAACAGAGAAAGATTAAAACCAAGGTTCTGACGTTGAACCTCCTCTGACTGGGTGAGCATCTAAACACGCCTTGCAAAGTGACCTCCCCTCTCTCAGAATTCTGGCAGCATAACCTCCCTATGCTTCACAATTCTCACTATCACTCTAGCATTACTTTAACACTCACAAAGACTCTAGCAAAACTAGCTTGTTTAATGCATGAGGACAACCATTTATAGATGGAGAAGGGAGGAAGATACATTGTACCAGGACACCTATTATGGATTAGCATTATCCCTGAAAAGCCACTCAGCATAGTTGTCATGGATAAAAAATGACTTTCGACCTCTATCTTGAGGATTTTTCCTTCATAGAACTTCATGACAAGAGAGGAAAAAACATATGGGTGCGCGTTGGCCAAAAATCATTACCAAATTTAGGTGGCGCGGGTGTTGCTCTGGGATAGAGCGCCAATGGGCGCGCCTCCTTTTGAGGAACTGAGTCATTGGCGCGGGTAAGACGCTGTGTACCCGCGCTAATGGAAAAAGGGCACTTTTTAGGGATAATTTTGAAAAGGTGTCTTCAGGGAACATGAAATACATACTTAGGGGAACATAATGCAAGTGTTTTTTGGTTATGTCACTGGTCACAGGTCCATAAATGTGTCCTCCAATGTACAAAAACAAGGGTAACAGGGACGGTGACCAACAGTGACAAATTACTGTGTAACAGTTTTAGTAGATCTTCTAAATTCTTTACTAGCTTTACAACTAATATGGGAATGTTTAAATAAGGATCAAAGGCAATGAGGACCTATGGGCCAATATTTGTACTGTTTTGAGCATGATTTCTTCAATACTTCACAATGTAATATGATTATATTATTCCTAAACTGTCACTCTCCACTTATTCTTCATAATTATTCTTTGTCTGTAAATTTCAGATATCAACGAGAAGAAGAAAGAATTGACGCTTGGATAAATCTGCAGACTTCAAAAGCTAAAGTTGAAACTAAAAAACTTGAGGTATAAGGAGTGTGCCTATAAATATTTGTACACATTTTTTTTGTTAAAATATTCAATGATATTTCGTCTAGGCAATATCTTTGTCTGCTACATAATAATTGGAAAATTGTCTTGGATAACTTAATAATTAAATTGTAGAGTACAAAAAATTGAAACACCATGCATTTGGCACGAATCTTACTTCTACTGAAAAGGAAATGTTGGTATGCATTAAATGTTGGTAGGATTATGAAATTTACAGTTTATAGTATTAAGTATGTGACGCCTATCTAATTGTTTCTAACATGAGTAGGTTTATGAAATTGTTAATTTACAGTTTTAACTATGTTTCAAAAAGAATGATCATATAGAAGTTGTTGTAATAAATATCTTTATTATTATGTTTCCAAGCTTAGATAACCACTCATTTAGAAACAAATTGAACATGCTTCTTTCCTTTTAGTTCATATATTTTCATGTACTGTTATAGGAATGTAATGAATGTTAAACATCTTATGCGAAGAAAACAACATTTTTGGGTTTTGCTTTGTACGATACTTATTTTGTCATCTCTACTTCTAGAAAATGACAACAAACGTTACTGACAATGCAATTTTCTCAATTCTATCTGTATCAACTCATATTCAACCATACCTACAAATTGTTGAACTTGAACCTATACAATCAATGAAAAATTCAACTCCACGATATCATACTGCATTCTCAGACGGAACACATAAGAAACACATTATTCTTTCAAAAGATTTCAATGACCTTGTAGCAACAAGCTTGCTACAAAAGGGTTCTGTTATAAATGTTAAAAGTTGGACTACTTCAGCTATTGGTCCATCAATGTAAATTTGTTATAAATTTCTTATTTCAAATTTAACATTTTTATCGATAACACTTCCACCTCTAACAATTATTCCTATGAATCTCATTTGTCGTGTAGGTCTATAAAGCTAATATACTTCGAAATTTCTACTTCATTTGCACCCTTAATTGGAAATCCAAAAACTATTTTTATCCCAATCACATCTGATGAAAACACTCCTTCCTCATCGAACCCAATCCTTTATCAAAAAGACACTGCCCTCTTCCAACTACTCCAACCCCATCGTTCTGCTAGTTCAAATTCCCATGAAATCGCTAAACCCTTACCACTCAAATTGGTGCATAAAAGGATAGATCCAAAGGAAAACAGCTCTTTGAAAATTTCATTATCAATACGGACCTAGTAAAGTGTTTGGTTTTGACTTGTTCGATACAGAGGGTGGAGAAATACATATTACTTGTCTCAACAATGTTGCTGATTATTTTTTCGACAAAATCCAACATGGAAATGTCTACATTGTCTCTAAAGGGAATGTGAAAATGGCTAATAAGCAATACAACCACTTGAACAATGACTGAGAAATTTTGTTGAATGTAACATCTACCGTAGAACATGTTGTCAACAAAAAGAAATAATCCAACGGTGCAATTCAATATAAAATCAATCAATGATATCAGAAAAACAAACGTCGACTCCATTGTTGATATTCTTGGTATTATCATAGACATTTCCAGTGTGTGCACTATACGTAGAAAAGACGGCTCTGAAGTTACTAAACAAACACTACAACTTCAAGACATGTCTGGGTATAAAATAGATGCAATCTTTTGGGGAGATAATTTTGATGTTGTATCACAAGAAATATCCTCCCTATGTGTTGCAGGAAATAACCCCATCATTGCAATCAAGTCTGCCCGTGTTGGAGAATTTAATGGAAAAATATGTCGGCACTACAATGAGATCCATTATTCTTGTAGATCCTGACATTGAAGAGGCCCACACGCTAAAGTCATGGTTTAAAAAAGAAGGTTTGGTTGCAGCTTCTACATCTTTGACAACAAGATCTCCTTTTGGCCATCAACAAAAAAAAAATAACAATTGTTGATATTTACAGTATGGATTCCTTAGAGAAACCAACATTCTTCCAATTAAAGGGCACAATAAAAAAATTGGTATGGACAGTTTTTACTACATTTCTTGTCCGTCCATCGTTGATGGGAAAAAATGCATGAAAAAACTTATTCCACAAAATACAGGGATGTGGTTTTGCCCAAAATGCAACACTAAGTAAGTGACTGTGATTACAGAGACTTACTAAAAATTGACATACAAGATCACTGGTGAATTAGCTTCAACTGTTTCTTTCGAAGACGCAGGATCTACAATTCTTGGGAATAATGCCAAAGACTTCTATTTATTATCCTCAGATCAGAATCTAATCAAGGAAATTGTCTCCAAAGCTCTATGGACTGATCATATCTTCACACTATCGGTGAAGACAAAAACTTTTAAAGGAATACCACAGTTGAAATGTGTTATCATAAAAGAAGAAACCTTGCATTTCACAACAGAATGCAACAACATCCTTCGCGAAATTCAGAACATCTCGATATCGTAGATAGATATCACAAAATGTATTCCTCACGTTTTGACAATTCCTATTATCATATTTTATAAATACAATTTTACACCAAACAATGTTGCATGCCTTCTCACGAATTTTTTTTATATAGCACTGAAATAATTATTCATCCTCCATTGTATCTAGCATTATGTGAGTAGACAAATTCACATTTTTATCATCTTTTTTCTTTTAAAAATTGAGGTAACTTGTTCCATTACACATGAAACTATCTACATGTATAAAGGAAAAATACTAAAATGTTCTTTCAAACACATTATTCAAATAAAAAATTCACATAAAACTATTCAAAACTTAAATTTCTTTCCCTTCTTTCGCTTTTATACAATAACATGGTTATTCTCTCCAAATAAAATTCCTGTTTTCCCCTCTCTTGCTTATAGGTACCATAACTTTTGTGAATTTCTTATTCTTGTAATGATGAACGTGCTTGAAGATACTATGCAACAAATAAAGAACAAATAAATGCACGTCGTCGTGAGCTTTATCAGGCAAAAATAGGCATCAGAGAATGTCAAAAACACAAAAAATAGAAGGAAAACCAACATTCTTCATCTGAAACAACCCACCCTGAAAACAATCCTCCTTTGCAATTATCAAACTCTTTATCTTCTCAGCAAACCTCTCAAACATTTACATCCATACCTCATTGCCCTAACCCCTCCTTCGCACATTCTTTCAACAACGTTTATACTAATGAATCACAACACATTTCGTGCAAAGATTGATAAAATTCCACTTAAATGCCCATGCTCCATTTGTCTTGAACCATATCGTGGAATACATATCTGCAATTCCAACCAAATGTATTGCTGCTCCAGATGCATCTCTGAAACAAAGGGTCATCGCTTCTCATTATCGAACAACATGGACCCTAGTCCTCAACCAGCTATCCTTACATCTCTTTCACAAATAGAAGAAATGCTCATTGCTAGGGTTAACCCTATACTACAGGTAACACATGCACGTGGTGGCCAATGTAAATACAGTGGCCATGCAATTTGTTTTCCTCAAGACATTACAAAAATTTCAAACATGTTTCCACGACGTGTTGAAAACTTGCACATTCTAATTATCGCTCGTCATAGTAATGACCATAAGGCTTATGATTTCATTTTCAGTAGACACCGTGTTCTCGCTGCATTAGAATACAAATTGGCAAATGACCCATACTATAAGAATGCTCATATTGATAACAACGCACTAGCATCCTTACCAGTAATCCCCGCCGATGTCTCCTCCTCCCTTCGCCATTCCAATACTACGGAAACAACTGTCTACCTTTCACTTGAACCACCACATGAGCCCACCAAAGATTCCGCAAACCCATCCCTACACCAAACATCATCATTTGTACCCATTATTCCTAATACAAATACAAACATCTAAGAAATCGTCCATTATTTACATGCTTACAACCACCAATTTGATACTACAATTGAATGGCCAATAATTGGCTTATCCCCAATCAATGAATACAACATAGAAGGTCTACTATCTATGGCTTTCCCCACCCTTTTCCCCACAGGAGATACAATGCCAAATCAACTAAGAATGAAAGCAGTGCAGTTACATGAATATGCACTTCATCTCATACGTTACTATGATAACATATTTGGAAAGCACCCACACTTTCGTTATTACATATATAATCTCATGATGTGACATCGTAGTCAAGCAACAACCTCGATTTTTGTGAAAAAGAACATCGCAGATAACTTTCCAATATCTATTCAAGATCTGAACATCCGACTAGAACAATTTCCAAATGAGAAATTAGCAGAGCAAGTCATGTGATCGGTTGCTCTTTACGTGGAACAAGATCATTTTCGCACAAAGCTAAAACTGAACTAATGGACATGATATCTCAACTTGGTTTCCCGACATTCTTCTTCACATTAAGTGCAGCTGATACAAAATGGCCTGATCTTCATGCAATCATGCCCAGATGTCAACCTTCTAATATTGCAAAACAACAAAAATGGAGAAATGATAACATTATCTCTAACCCACATTTAACATCAATATATATGCACCATAGATTCACAGCATTTCATGAGGTTATCTTAGAGAAACACTTGCAGACAAAAGACTACTGGTACAAGTACGCATTCTACTACATTTTTTTCGTAACACTCTAAACATCATACCTCACCTATTACAAAATTATCTTACAGAAATGCATACTTGACAGGTATGAATGGAAACATAGGGGGATCTGCACACATCCATGGTTTCCTTTGGATAGAAAATGCACCTGATATGGAAAGCCTCAACTGGGAAGACACATAAGTAGTTGATATTACTAGGCAGTTCTTCGACAAATATATGTCCGCTTGGAACCCTCGTACTCCTTCGATTTCAAACCAACCAATTGCTCAGAAAAAACCCGAAGACCCTTGTTTATTTCCCACACCGCAAATCTTCAGAACCAATCCTTTCAATGATTACGAATAACTCATCAATTGTGTTGAAAGTCACACAAAATGCACCGAAAGCACATGCCTAAGAAAGAATGGATCCTCATTCCAATGTTGTTATAAAGCACCATGGGAATTACATCCAAAATCAGCCTTATTCATTGACTCCAATGGCCAAAAAACATACACCCCTGCTCACAACAATGATTGAATCAATACCCATAACCCTACCATCCTATCTATTTGGCGTACAAATGTTGACTGCCAACTAGTACTCTCCATACATGCTGTACAAAAACATATCGCCAAATATACATCCAAAGTAGAAAAAAAATCTGAAAAATTCCACCTCATGTTACGTAGAATTGTCCTCGCTTCACCCATTGCTGACCCAACAACATATGCATTTTGAAAATTTCTTGCAGAAAACCGTGTTGATCATGACATTGGAGCACAAGAAACCTGCCATATGGTGCAAAAATTACCATTAACATTGTGTAGTCAACCATTCTTTTCTTTAAACATAAACCAAAAGGTTCTTATGCACCTTCCACAAATGAACACCACCTCCACTACATCCCCACACATCATAGATACATATATCCAACGCCCTTCTACCCTAGAATCCACATCACTTATAGAAGTAGCGAGATCCTGGTCATATGATCCTTGTCGCAAAACAAACAAATGGAAACAAAGACCTACAAAAGCAATTATTCAGGTCATACCATGCTACTCCTCCATACCATCCACAACTGAACCTTGCTATGCTGATTTTTGCAAATTTGAAATTATGTTATACAAACCATTTTTCCATATCGTACAAGATATATGAGATTTTGCTACAGAATTCATCACAAATTGGCAAAAATTTCATCCATTCTACAAACCTTGGCATCAACACCACACACTATCTGATATTGAATTTGTCGCAAATGATAACTCAACTATTCATGACACCAATCCTCTAGACACCATGGAAATAAATGAATGGGAATTACTTTCCCAATTATACCGTACAAATGAGCTCCTCATAAATGACCTTGACATGCTTGGCCTTTGCGACTTTGATGACAACCATAACTGGAATCGTACCACTATCCCATTATATCTACAAAATAATGCCATACAATTAATTGAGAATAGTTGCTCCATCCAACACATTCTTCAAATAGATCAACGTATCCTGGCGACCCTTAATACATTATCTCCAATGCAAAGAAAAGCTCTAAATATTATTTCTAATCATTTTACTAAGAAGGATTGTTTAACTGCTCTTAGAATGATAATACAAGGCATTTTTGGTATATGAAAATCCCTCCTTATCAATTGCATCAACGATATGCTCATAACCCTTGCAAGCCCAATACCTTCACCAATCATGCTCCTCGCCCCTACAGGGGTTGCTGCCTTCAACATACAAGCATCGACAATCCATTCTGCTCTACACCTTCCTATAAAGGATCTTACGCCCTTAGAAGGTAATGCTCTAGCAAAATTCCAAGAAGAAATCAGGCATATAAGGTACATACTAATTGATGAAATGAGCTTCATTGGGCCAAATCTTCTCAGCCATATTGATGAACATCTTCGAGAGGCGTTTCCACAAAAAAGAAACACTCCTTTTGGTGATTGTTCCATTATATTGGTTGGTGATCTTGGTTAGTTACCACCCATCAAAGACATACCTCTATATGCAGGGACAAGCCACAGAAGCGCACTCTGGAACACCTTCAACACAATCATCACATTAGACACAATATTTCATCAACAAGGTGACAACATCGCCCAGGTTATTTTCAGGAACATCCTCCGGAACATTAGAGATGTAAATCCAACAATCGACGACTACAACATACTCATGTCACGCACAGATTCCTTTTTATCAGAAGTTGAAATACATTCCTTCCATGATTCCATGCATCTATTTCCAACAAACGATCAAACAATGGTCCATAATAAGCAAATGATAAGATCTTTAAACACTCCAATCGCAAGATCCATTGCTAAAGATGACAACACATATTCCAACATTTCCTCAGAAGATGAGAAACTTGAGCGAATTGTGTTGCTATGCAATGGCGAAAAAGTTATGTTAACTTCCAACTTTTGGGTTTCAGTTGGACTTGTTAATGGTTCCCTCGGAGAAATGTAACCATCTTTTACAAAGAATCAACTACACCACCACAAATTCCAACATTTGTTGTCATAGCTTTTCCCAAATACATCGGGTCTCCTTGGGATGAAAGAAACCCCACTCACTTGCCTATTCCAGCAATAAAAAGAAATGGACGTACACAAATTCCATTGAAGATGGCTTGGGCTTTAACCATACATAAATCTCAAGGTATGACACTTCCAAAAGCAACTATTGACATTTGGAAACCTGAACGTCAAGGTCTCACATTCACAGCAATTTCAAGAGTACCTTCTCTACAAGATCTCCGGATTTGCCCCGCATTCAGTTTCGATCGTTACAATAAAATGAAGGACAACAAAAACATTACTCGCAGAAAACATGCAGAAGAAATTCTCCGTTCAATGCCACCTCTAGGTAATCTACTCCAATCCATACTTTGACATCACCAAAAGGTTTCCTCTATTTATTTAGCTCATTCTATTTCATAACATACCTTTCATATCTTTCAACAATCAATCAAATTTAATCATTATTAATGATTATGCAAATATTACAATTTCTTTATATTATCTATACATTTCATTCTAAAATTTTCTTTCTTTTGCAACAGGACATATGGACTCAGAAATAGCACAACTATATAACTATTGGGACGAAATTGAGGCATCAATACTTACACTGCAACATATACACAACAGATTTCTTCTAGTACCTAATCCAGCAGTACGATTATATCGCCTCTGTCCAACTATACAATTATTACTACAAATAAAATCTTCCCTGAAACGCATAAACCATATTCATCAATGTGACAAAATGCAAAAAATACGAGTAGAATGGAAATCAAGAAATATGCGTCTCCAATTATGCATAAATCTCCAATGGTGTTCAGTATGCCATCATTCACCAAGCATCTTCGACTAACAATATATAAATCCCCATGGCAAAGGTAACTTCATTTCCATTCATTCCAAATTCATTTTAAGACAACTCACATGCAAATTATTACTAATAAATTTCCACACTTAATTTACATATTACAAATTTTAACAAAATATACATTTTGCAGGTTCATTACTGCTTCTTCAGGTCTTTAATGCCGCCAACAATTTTCGATGCAACTTCAAATATGGAATGACAACCACAATGTTCTTCAAAATATTATATTTCTTCTCTAACCTCTTCTGTTACAATTTACTAGTTGCATTTTCTAATTGAAACTTGAAAAAGAATGTTTCAAGATCAAATACCATTTTGATAGTTTATGTCTTCACAACCAATTCATTAGCAATGGGTTTTAACATATTTTTTTAACAAAATCAATTTATTTTAATGAATATAATACATGTTTTAAATATATCTTGATATTAATTAAATTTCCCATTTGAATAAACATTTCTTAAATAACCCTATCCAAATCGATATGGATACCTAGTTGTTGTTTGCGTGAATTCATTTGTTTACCTTCACCTTCAACTACGCAATCTTTATCCAGATACGAAGGTGTCTAAACACGTTCAATGGATATCTATGACTATTTTTATTCCATTTCATAGCCATGTTAACCACTGAATAGGGTTTTTGGCATGGCTTCCTCAATTAAAACTCAAAATCATCGACCCTTGCTTTAAAAAAAACCTGTTCACATTTCAATATTCTTCCACACAGTATGCCTTACAGTGTTTCCTTTGCAACATTAGGTGCAAATGCTAGTGAATATAACATATAAATTTGTTATAATTCTGGATTTTCGGCATATGTGGTTCATTTCTTTTGGACTTGGTTTCGGAGTATCCATAGTAGAAACCATATTTCTGTCAACATTTCAAATCCCAACAGGATCCATCATGAGGACCAATCTGAATGATGATAGAAGAAGCGCTTTGTGAAAGGATAAATAGTTAAAGAAACATTTTTATTGGAAGTAGACTAATAAATTAATTTTAATTTTAATTATTAACAAAAATAATTAATATTCAAACATATAAAAAAAAATATTATATTATTATTATTATTATTATTATAGAAAAGAATAATTTATTGCTAAAATAAAACTGTGTAAATTTTTATTTAGTTTATTATGATAATTCATAATAAATTATTAATTTATTAAAATAATAATTATTTTAATTCTATTTATTTTATTTTTTAACATAATAAATAACATAAGTAGATTATATTCTTAGTAAAAAACTAATTATGTATTTAATTGGATTTTTAATATTATATTACTAATCATATAAAGTATAAATAAAATAATCTTAAATTTAAAATAAAAATAATTAATTATCAATATTAATTATTCTTAATGATAAAGTTTAATTGTTACTAATATCAGTTAAAAATTTTATTTAGCTTTTAATTATAAAAAAAAAATCATAATAACACAATATAATTTATTAAAATAAAATAATAGATTTTTAATTTTTTAAAATTTATATATATAATATAACATAAAATAAATAACATAAGTAGATTTTTTCTTAGTTAAAAACTATTATTATTATTATTCGTTAGGATTACTAACATAAATAAAATAACCTTAAATTTTAAAGATAATAATTATTATAAAACCTAATCCTAATATCTATTTTAATTCAAAACAAAAACCTACTTGTTTACCTAGGAATTTTTTTGGGGTTCTAACCTTTTGATTAAGGGGAGCCAACTACCACTGATCTCGAGACCATTGTCCCGATTGAGATTCTGTGGGTGTTTTATAATCTCAAGAGCTTCCCCGATCTTCCTTCTTAGATGTTGTTCTTCCCTTGTGATGATTGAGGCGTTTTCCAAGCAGACATGTTGTTTTGTTTTTGAGGAATGACCTGCAAGCGCTGAAGTATGAGATCTTTCGTTCTTGATATCAGCTCCATGTTCTTTCACTCTTTTCTACAAAGAACGACCTGTTTCACCAATGTAACTTTTGCCATAGGAACAATTAATTTTGTAAACTCCCTTGGGCTGTTGTCTATCAATATCATCTTTGACAGACCTCATAACCTACTTAATTGTTCCAGGTGTTCAGAAGTGAGTGACTATGTCTTTCCTTCTTAGGATTTTGGCAATCTTATCTGTTACTCAGATATATGGATGGAAAACTCTACCACATTGGTTAAGGTCTTGGGCCTTAGGTATTTTATGTAGCACCCTCCTTTCTGATCTCTCTATGGCTATCTTAATTTCTTTATCTTTGTAGCCTATACTCTTAAACGTTGAAGATAAATGTTCCTTCTCTTCCCTAATGTGTTCAGAGTTAGAGATTCGAAAGGCCCTAATGGAAAGAGTGTTAAGCACACTGAAATTTTAGGATGGATGGTGGTAGGAGTCAATGTGGAGGTAGCTTTCTGTGTGAGTGGATTTCCTAAAGACCTTATGTCTTAAAGTTCCGTCCATTTTTCTAATGATAAGAACGTCCAAGAATGCGATAATATTGTTTTCCTCCAGCTCCATAGTAAATTTTATTTTGGGATAAATAGATTTCAAGTGTGTGAAAAACTTGTTAAGTTCTTCCCTACCGTGGGTCCATTTTAGGTTGGTATCATCGTTGAATCATTTCCACCAAGCTGGCTTCAAAGGGTATGATTCAAGGGCCTTCTTTTCAAAGTATTCCATGTTATAATTTTTCTTTGATTATCATATACATTAAGTTTAATATAAGCAAACAAGAATAAATATATTTTTGAGAACCATATTACATATTTAGATACCTTTACCTTATACATTTAAATATTTATAATATAAATATAACATATTAATTGAACATAACATAATGGCTATAAAATTCTTTTAATTTTTTTATTATCATTTAGAAAATACAAAAAACCATCTTTCCCTCCCCAAGTCAAATATAACAGTTATCTCCCCAGCCAAATATAGTTGTTATCCTCTAGCTGCTAGGTTGACTTGTTTATCTATTTAACCCTCTTCCTAGATCTGTTCTTCATTGTGTCCAAAACATGAACCACACTCACTGGTTCGAAATGCGTTGACCAAAATCTTCAATATGATTTCTTGCAAAAAAATCTTATACAATAAGAATCACTACTTTTCACAAGTATCTTCTAACCTAATTAAAAAAATTGATAAAATTTAATAGATATGTGCTCATAAATTATTAAGTAGACAACTATAATCTACCCGAGTTTTAATCCAAATTGAAGTAGAGGCCGTTACTTCGCTAATGTAACTGAAAGGCGATTTCTTTCATGTTCTGATCCGAATTGGATCCATGAAAGACTATCAAATAACCATGACTATATCAGGTCAAACAAACCTCTAAAGACATCCAAAATAGTGATAAAAAACACCCTGAACCAGTGGCAATGGTAGCCAACGTGGAACGACGAGGGCCTCGGTAAAAGCGCGCTGATCGAGGCCCATGGAGACCACGCAAGAGGCCAAAGCAGCCCCTGGGAGCCTCGGAATGGGAAAAGGAAGTGATTCGCGCATCGCTAGGTGAACAAGGCCGCGAAGGGAAAGCCCGAGCACTCAGTCACATTGGGGAACCGCAGGACCGCGGGCGGAAAAGGGAAAAAGCACTAAACACAAATGGCGGGACCTGCGCTCTAGAAACCGACGGTTTTGATTGGGTTTCCCTTGAACAATAACATGTTTTGGATGAAAGCAGAGCGATTCCATACAACGATCAATGCGTGGCAGGCAGAGGTGAGAGAAAACCATCGTTGATCGAGCACTATCGGTCGAGCAAGTCAACCGCGCGAAACATGCATATGGCGTCGGATTTGGAGGGCCCAGATCGGACGACTCATATCGCGCTCGATGGAGGAAGCGGAATCGATAGGGAAATAAGCCACATTTTAAAGGGATATGGGATCCGTTTGATCGCCACGGTGGAGGAAGAACGCATCCATGACGTAACTGAAGAAACGAATCGATGAAGCATTGTTGGCGTCGTTTAGAGGAGGACAAGTGGCCACTCCCTGAGCGTTAATGATGACACCAAACACAAGGAACTCCAAGCGCAGCTGTAGATGGTGAATCGATAGGTGGAAGAGGAACCGAACAGGCATAGGATTCGAATGGCTAAAGCCATGTACAAGGGAAGAAGACAGTTAGTCGGAAGTCGAACTAGACACAAAGAGACAGAAGTCGAGAGACGTAGTGTAACAGTGAATTCATTCGTTTACCTTCACCTTCAACTACACAATATTTATCCAGATACGAAGGTGTATAAACAAGTTCAATGGATATCTATGACTACTTTTATTCCATTTCATAGCCATGTTAACCCCCGAATAGGGTTTTCAGCATGGCTTCCTCAATTAAAACTCAAAATCATCGACCCTTGCTTTCAAAAAAACCCCTTCACATTTCAATATTCTTCCACGCAGTATGCCTTACGGTGTTTCCTTTGCAACATTAGGTGCAAATGCTAGTGAATATAACATATAAATTTGTTATAATTCTGAATTTTAGGCATCTGTGGTTCATTTCTTTTGAACTTGGTTTTGGAGTATCCATAGTAGGAACCATATTTCTGTCAACATGTTAAATCCCAACAGGATCCATCATGAGGACCAATCTGAATGATGATAGAAGAAGCGCTTTGTGAAAGGATAAATAGTTAAAGAAACATTTTTATTGAAAGTGGGCTAATACTTACTTTAATTTTATATTAATAGAAATAATAATATTCTAATAGCAAATAAAAATTTTATTATTATATTAGTACAATGATAGATAATTAAATGTTAAATAATACTAGTTTTAATTTTTTATTAGTTTTCAAAAATGAAATAATTATAATAAAAATAATAATTTATTAAGAATTATATGTTATTCTATTTTAATTTAAAGTTTTTAACATAAAAAAAATAACAAAATAGATTATATTCTTAGTTAAAAACTGATTATTATTATAATTGATTTGTTAATATTATTATTACTATCATTATAAGTATAAATAAAATAATCCTTAAATTTAAATGATAATAATTATTATCATAATTAAATTATTCTTATTTATAGATTTAATTGTTAAATAATACTAGTTTAAAATTTTTATTTAGTTTTTAATTATGAAAATAATTCATAATAATAATTATTAATTTATTAAGAATAATAATTAATTATCTATTTTAGTTTAATTTTATAAATATAATTATAAAAAAAAAAAAGAGATTTTATTCTTAAGTTAAAACTTATTATTAATATAATTGGTACGGAGTATTAAAAATAAAATACAATAACCTTAAGATAAATATTATAAAACCTAATCCTAATATCTATTTTAATTCAAAAAAAAAACCTACTTGTTTACCTAGGAATTTTTTTGGGGTTTTAACCTTTTGATTAAGGGGAGCCAACTACCACTGATCTCGAGACCATTGTCCTGATTGAGATTCTGTGGGTGTTTTATAATCTCAAGAGCTTCCTTGATCTTCCTTCTTAGATGCTGTTCTTCCCTTGTGATGATTGAGGCGTTTTCAAAGCAGACATGATGTTTTTTTTTTGAGGAATGACTTGCAAGTGCTGAAGTACGATATCTTCCGTTCTTGATATCAGCTCCATGTTCTTTCAATCTTTTCTGCAAAGAACGACCTGTTTCACCAATGTAACTTTTTCCATAGGAACAATTAATTTTGTAAACTCCCTTGGGTTGTTGTCTATCAATATCATCTTTGACAGACCTCATACGCTACTTAATTGTTCCAGGTGCTAAGAAGTGAGTGACTATGTCTTTCCTTCTTAGGATTTTGGAAATATCATCTGTTACTCCTTAGATATATGGAAGGAAAACTCTACCACATTGGTTAAGGTCTTTGGCCTTAGGTATTTTAGGTAGCTCCCTCCTTTCTGCTCTCTCTATGGCTATCTTAATTTCTTTATCTTTGTAGCCTATACTCTTAAATGCTGAAGATAAATGTTCCTTCTCTTCCATAATATGTTTAGAGTCAGAGATTCGAAAGGCCCTAATGGCAAGAATGTTAAGCACATCGGACCTTTGGGATGGATGGTGGTAGGAGTCAACATGGAGGTAGCTTTCTGTGTGAGTGGATTTCCTAAAGACCTTATGTCCTAAAGGTCCATCCATTTTTCTAATGATAAGAACATCCAAGAATGGGATACTATTGTTTTCCTCCAGCTCCATAGTAAATTTTATTTTGGGATAAATATATTTCAAATGTGTGAAAAACTTGTTAAGTTCTTCCCTACCGTGGGTCCATTTTAGGTTGGTATCATCGACGAATCATTTCCACCAAGATGGCTTCAAAGGGTATGATTCAAGGGCCTTCTTTTCAAGGTATTCCATGTTATAATTTTTCTTTGATTATCATATACATTAAGTCTAATATAAGCAAACAAGAATAAATATAATTTTGATAACCATATTACATATTTAGATACCTTTACCTTATACATTTAAATATTTATAATATAAATATAACATATTAATTGAACATAACATAATGGCTATAAAATTCTTCTAATTTTTTTATTATCATTTAAAAAAATACAAAAAAACCATCTTTCCCTCCCCAAGTCAAATATAGCGGTTATCTCCCCAATCAAATATAGTTGTTATCTTCTAGCTGCTAGGTTGACTTGTTTATCTATTTAACCCTCTTCCTAGATATATTCTTCATCGTGTCCAAACCATGAACCACACTCTCTGGTTCGAAATGTGTCGACCAAAATCTTCAATATGATTTCTTGCAAAAAATTCTTATACAATAAGAATCACTATTTTTCACAAGTATCTTCTAACCTAATTAAAAAAATTGATCAAAGTTAATAGATATGTGAACATAAATTATTAACTAGACAACTATAATCTACCCAATTTTTAAATCAAATTGCAGTAGAGGCCGTTACTTCGCTAATGTAACAGAAAGGTGATTTCTTTCATGTTCTGATCCGAATCGAATCCATGAAAGACTATCAAAGAACCATGACTATATCAAGTCAAAAAAATCTCTAAAGAAATCCAAAATAGTGATAAAAAACACCCTGAACCAGTGGCAATGGCAGCCAACGTGGAACGACGAGGACCTCGGTCAAAGCGCACTGACCGAGGCCCATGGAGACTGCGCAGGAGGCCAAAGCAGCCCCTGGGAGCCTCGGAATGGGCAAAGGAAGTGATTCACACATTGCTAGGTGAACAGGGCCGCGAAGGGAAAGCCCGAGCACTCAGTCGCGTGGGGGAACCAGAGGACTGCGGGTGGAAAAGGGAAAAAGCACTAAACAGAAATGGCGGGACCCGCGCTCTGGAAACCGATGGTTTTGATCGGGGTTCCCTTGAACAATAATAGGTTTTGGATGAAATCAGAGCGATCCATACAATGATCAATGCGTGGCAGGAAAAGGTGAGAGAAAACAATCGTTGATCGCGTGCTATCGGTCGAGCAAGTCAACCACGTGAAACTTGCGTATGGCGTCGGATTTGAAGGGCCCAGATCGGACGATTGAGATCGCACCTGATGGAGGAAGCAAAATCAACATGGAAATAAGCCGCGTTTTAAAGGGATATGGGATCTGTTTGATCGCCACGGTAGAGGAAAAATTCATCCACAGAGTAACTGAAGAAACGAACCGACGAAGCATTGTTGGCGTCGTTTAGAGGAGGACAAGTGGCCACTCCCTGAGCAAAAATGATGACACCGAACACAGGGAACTCCAAGCGCAGCTGTAGAAGGTGAATCGATAGGTGGAAGAGGAACCGAACAGGCATAGGATTTGAATGGATAAAGCCATGTACAGGGGAAGAAGATAGTTAGTCGGAAGTCGAACTAGACACAGAGAGACAGAAGTCGAGAGACGTAGTGTAATAGTGAATTCATTCGTTTACCTTCACCTTCAACTACGAAATCTTTATCCAGATACGAAGGTGTCTAAACAAGTTCAATGGATATCTATGACTACTTTTATTCCATTTCATAGCCATGTTAACCCCTGAATAGGGTTTTTGACATGGCTTCCTCAATTAAAACTCAAAATCATCGACCCTTGCTTTCAAAAAAACCCATTCAAATTTCAATATTCTTCCACGCAGTATGCCTTATGATGTTTCTTTTGCAACATTAGGGGCAAATGCTAGTGAATATAACATATAAATTTGTTATAATTCTGGATTTTAGGCATCTGTGGTTCATTTATTTTGAACTTGGTTTTGGAGTATCCATAATAGAAACCATATTTCTGTCAACATTTCAAATCCCAACATGATCCATCATGAGGACCAATCTGAATGATGATAGAAGAAGCGCTTTGTGAAAGGATAAATAGTTAAAGAAACATTTTTATTGAAAGTGGGCTAATAACGTAATTTTAATTTTAATTTTAATTTTTATTATTAATAGTAATAATTAATATTCTAAATAGTAAATAGAAAATTATTTTTGTTATTATTATTATAGATAAGAATAATTTAAACTTGTTAAATCAATACTAGATTTTATATTTAGCTTTCAATTATGAAAATATTCATAATAATTATATAATTTATTATATTATTTTTCTATTTTATTGAATTTTTTCAACATAATAAAAATAACATAAGTGATATATTCTTAGTTAAAAACTGATTATTATTATAATTGATTTGTTAATATTATTATTACTATCATTATAAGAATAAATAAAATAATCCTTAAATTTAAATGATAATAATTATTATCATAATTAAATTATTCTTATTTATAGATTTAATTGTTAAATAATACTAGTTTAAAATTTTTATTTAGTTTTTAATTATGAAAATAATTCATAATAATAATTATTAATTTATTAAGAATAATAATTAATCTATTCTATTTTATTTTAATTTTTATATATATAATATAATAAAATAAAATAACATTAGTAGATTTTATTCTTAGTTAAAAACTTATTATTATTATTGTTAGGATTATTAACATAAATAAAATAACCTTAAATTTTAAAGATAATAATTATAATAAAACCTAATCCTAATATCTATTTTAATTCAAAACAAAAACCTACTTGTTTACCTAGGAATTTTTTTGGTGTTCTAACCTTTTGATTAAGGGGAGCCAACTACCACTGATCTCGAGACCATTGTCCTGATTGAGATTCTATGGGTGTTTTATAATCTCAAGAGATTCCCTGATCTTCCTTCTTAGATGTTGTTCTTCCCTTGTGATGATTGAGGCGTTTTCCAAGCAGAGATGATGTTTTGTTTTTGAGGAATGATCTGCAAGTGCTGAAGTACGAGATCTTCCGTTCTTGATATCAGCTCCATGTTCTTTCAGTCTTTTCTGCAAAGAATGACCTGTTTCACCAATGTAACTTTTTCCATAGGAACAATTAATTTTGTAAACTCCCTTGGGCTGTTGTCTATCAATATCATCTTTGACAGACCTCATACCCTGCTTAATTGTTCTAGGTGCTAAGAAGTGAGTGACTATGTCTTTCCTTCTTAGGATTTTGGCAATCTTATATGTTACTCCTTAGATATATGTTAGGAAAACTCTACCACATTGGTTAAGGTCTTGGGCCTTAGGTATTTTAGGTAGCACCCTCCTTTTTTCTCTCTCTATGGCTATCTTAATTTCTTGTAGCCTATACTCTTAAACGTTGAAGATAAATGTTCCTTCTCTTCCCTAATATGTTCAGAGTTAGAGATTCGAAAGGCCCTAATGGAAAGAGTGTTATGCACACTGAACTTTTGGGATGGATGGTGGTAGGAGTCAACGTGGAGGTAGCTTTCTGTGTGAGTGGATTTCCTAAAGACCTTATGTCCTAAAGGTCCGTCCATTTTTCTAATGATAAGAACGTCCAAGAATGGGATACTATTGTTTTCCTCTAGCTCCATAGTAAATTTTATTTTGGGATAAATAGAGTTCAAATGTGTGAAAAACTTGTTAAGTTCTTCCCTACCGTGGGTCCATTTTAGGTTGGTATCATCGACGAATCATTTCCACCAAGCTGGCTTCAAGGGTATGATTCAAGGGCCTTCTTTTCAAAGTATTCCATGTTATAATTTTTTTTTGATTATCATATACATTAAGTCTAATATAAGAAAACAAGAATAAATATATTTTTGATAACCATATTACATATTTAGATACCTTTACCTTATACATTTAAATATTTATAATATAAATATAACATATTAATTGAACATAACATAATCGCTATAAAATTCTTTTAACTTTTTTATTATCATTTAAAAAAATACAAAAAACCATCTTTCCCTCCCCAAGTCAAATATAGCAGTTATCTCCCCAATAAAATATAGTTGTTATCTTCTAGCTGCTAGGTTGACTTGTTTATCTATTTAACCCTCTTCCTAGATCTGTTCTTCATCATGTCCAAAACATGAACCACACTCACTGGTTCGAAATGCGTCGACCAAAATCTTCAATATGATTTCTTGCAAAAAAATCTTATCCAATAAGAATCACTACTTTTCACAAGTATCTTCTAACCGAATTAAAAAATTTGATAAAATTTAATAGATATGTGAACATAAATTATTAACTAGACAACTATAATCTACCCGAGTTTTAAACCAAATTGCAATAGAGCCCGTTACTTCGCTAATGTAACTGAAAGGCGATTTCTTTCATGTTCTGATCCAAATTGGATCCATGAAGGACTATTAAAGAACCATGACTATATCAGGTCAAACAAATCTCTAAAGAAATCCAAAACAACGATAAAAAAACACCCTGAACCAGTGGCAATGGCAGCCAACGTGGAACGGCGAGGACCTCGGGCAAAGTGCGTTGACCGAGGCCCATGGAGACTGCGTAGGAGGCCAAAGCAGCCCCAGAATGGGAAAAGGAAGTGATTCGCGCATCGCTAGGTGAACAGGGCTGCAAAGGGAAATCCCGAGCACTCAGTCGCGTGGGGGAACCAGAGGACCGTGGGCGGAAAAGGGAAAAAGCACTAAACACAAATGGCGGGACCCGCACTCTGGAAACTGACGGTTTTGATCGGGGTTCCCTTGAACAATAACATGTTTTGGATGAAAGCAGAGTGATTCCATACAACGATCAATGCGTGGCAGGCAGAGGTGAGAGAAAACCATCGTTAATCGCGTGCTATCGGTCAAGCAAGTCAACCGTGCGAAACGTGCGTATGGCGTCGGATTTGGAGGGCCTAGATCGGACAGCTGAGATTGCGCCCGATGGAGGAAGCGGAATCGATAGGGAAATAAGCTCAGTTTTAAAGGGATATGGGATCCATTTGATCGCCACGGTGGAGGAAGAATGCATCCACGGAGTAGCTAAAGAAACGAACCGACGAAGCATTGTTGGCATCGTTTAGAGGATGACAAGTGGCCACTCCCTGAGCGTTAATGATGACGCCAAACACAGGGAACTCCAAGCACAGCTGTAGAAGGTGAATCGATAGGTGGAAGAGGAACCGAATAGGTATGGGATTTGAATGGCTAAAGCCATGTACAGGGAAAGAAGACAGTTAGTCAGAAGTCGAACTAGACACAGAGAGACAGAAGTTGAGAGATGTAGTGTAACAGTGAACCCTGAGAGTAGGACTGAACACAGAGAACAGTAAAGCAAAGAAGAAGAGATAGAGGGCTGAGCTGACCAAAGGCATCATCGAGCACCAGAGAGCTTGAAGATTCAATCTTTCCCATAGAGGAATCTGTCTGGACTGAGCATCACATTCGGCTCTTGCCACTGTAGACCAAAAGAGTCACAGAGATGGTAGGAAGAAGAAGATTCTGTGTACTGCAAGTGGTTTGGGGAATCCAAGAAACCACCCTGCCAAGAAAAATCTACTTCAGGAGAACTCAAATTGAGTCCCTGTATTGTAATTTCTCTGCTTAAAGACACAATAAAATAGGGCCACCACTTAAAGATGGACCGGAGATGTAGCCCTGGAGAATAGGGTGAACTCCTTATTAAAATTGTTTGTGTCTTTGTGTTGCTTACTATATTTCTCTGCTGTCTTTCCATTTTATTGTCTATGTATTGGAAATCTGATTGATCTGTTTCTTCAATAACATAGAACACACACCAACACATGAGTCTGTAATACCTTAGTTTAATAAATCTTTAATTGATGTCACTCATAGGGTGAATATCAGATCATGTTCATGGGAAGAATGCAATGGATACTTGTTATAGACATTTTTGGGCACTTCAACCCCAATCATAAATGTCCATAAACTGAGGGCTCCTAAGTCCCTAAAAGTGTTGCTTCACTGCCTAAAGGAACAAGGTCAACTGATTACATCATCTCCTAGAAGTTCTCCACTGAAAACTGCTCATAAATGGTCAAAACTGGACCATACTGAAAGCTCAATGCAGAGGGTACGATGCATATCACCTTCCCAATGTACAGGGTGCGATGCATACTGATTTGCTCCTTTGTAGTGTGCGATGGTCGGGAATGGACAAATGGCAGGGACAAAAATGCGAGGTGGAAGATCATGGAATCTTCCAGAAGCTTCCCCTCTCACACTTGCCTTTCCATTTTTGACCAGGGATGAGTAAGAGATCATCATTATCCAAGTGGAAGCAGGAACTATCAGAGAGAAGACACTAATCAAGATCCCAAAAGATGACTCACCTCTCTGTAATCATCTATATATGGATCCCTCATCACAGAGATCCAGAGGCTGGAATTGTGTATCTTATGCTAGGTCAGAGCACATGGTTGTAATATTCTTGCTACTTTTCATCTGAATAAATCTATTCTTGTTTCCTTCCATATTCTTATGTACTTGTTTATATATGCATGTATATGGTTAATACACATCTGATCCTATATTATTTATGAATTTTTAGATCCTTGTTTCTTGCATAGTAGTATGTTGTTGTGATTCTACAGGTTCTTTTGAAATTGGGCAGACAAAGAAGAAGCGGCGAAACTCTATCAAGAAGGAGAGGAAATCAAGCGCAAGACTCAGGTTGGTCTTCTTGTTCCTCCTCTCGTCTATTTTCATAAAAGGAAACAACAGTAGACTTTGATTGTTTGTTTCTAGGATAGCCACCCATCTTAGTGGGAATAGAAGCATCCGAGTGGACACTATTCCCATATAACAAAATTGCGACTCCACTGGAGAGCGACTAGATTACTTGTTAGCTTATCTATCCTTGTTTCTTTTATAAAAATATAGACGGAGCCTGAAGTCAAGCCAGCTAGCCTTCGAACTACATTTGTCATAAAAATGCAAAGTAGATCAATGCTGCTTCAGTCTATCTCCGTGTTTTGTTTATGAATTAAACAATAGATCTGCAAGCAATCTAATTGCCCTGAGTGGTGGCTCTAGTAACCTCTTAGATCACCCCTGTGTTTTACATACACTGATCTTCACTTATTTAGCCTAAACACCTGAACTAGATTGCAAACTGTGAGTGAAATCTCGTTCAAAGTCTCGCACTGCTACCATCGCACCCTGCCTTTAAGGCAGCTTGTATGCATCGCACTTCCCGAGTGCAGTAGGTGCACTGCATACTAAGTTCACTGCGTAACAAGTGCGATGGTCAGGGAGGATTAAATTTACCCTCCGACTGTGGATTTTTCTCACTGTTTTCAGTTTTATTAAAGAGTTTTACTATATGTAGTCAGTGTACTTCTGTTAAAACCTCCTTCTCTTGCATTATTTCGCCTCCATAGTGCAAAGAACTATAAATGTTTTATGTATTGTGCATCGTTTTTAGTTCTCTTTTGCAAAAAGTAGCATAGTCGAACTGTCGTCCCTAGATTTGAAAGTGTCGTAGCTGTCGTTTTCAGTTTTAGAAAGCAATTCCATTGTTTTGGATAGTTGATTATACAATTACTGTTGCATAGGATTTGAATTATTAGTTTTAAAGTGTCGAAAAGCAATTTCCATTTCAAAATCGCAAAGTGTCTCTCTTACTTTCACTTCGTTTTGAAAAAGAATTTTGTTGAGTACCGTCGCTTTAAAAGTAATTCAGTTTTGCACATATCTTTCTTAACATCATTCACACATTAAGAGAGCTGAAAAACAAATACATGCATGTGCATTTGCATTTTGAATGCTTGGCTTGATTTAGGACTGTGCATTTTAGCATGTGCTCTGTGAAGAAAAGATTCTTGACTTTCTTCCCTTTAGTAGCTAGGATTTTCATTGCTGAAAGAAGATAAAGCGTTTGTTTATCATCTTAGATTGCATTTTAGGAATTATGCATACATCACGTGGTGAACCTGAAAGGAAAACTGTTAAGCAAGATCAAATTAAAATAAATCCAATGAATCTAACAATGCTTTGGAACTTAACGCACAATATCTAGAGGTCTAGGCTAGAGACGTATTCCGGCGTCGTAAATCCTGGTAACTGTTGCTTTCAGTGTAGGTTGGGTGATTCCTCCACTCTGAGATGGCAAGTGCCAGTACGGATTTGTGCTCCCACATACCGTCATGTATATATTGGGAGACCACAATAGGCTGCATCCTTTATCCTTAGGAAGCCGTGTCTGTCGCCCTATCGATCGCAATGCACCGAACAAAGCATTCGAGAAGATTGACTTCCATACCGTAAAACGTATTCTGCAGTTTTGCGTTTGGTTTGGTAATCCTCTCTGCCTAGATCTCTAGAGAAGTTCATTTTGCTCCTTTTCAAACTCCTTAAAAGAAAAGGTCCTCTGAGCACTTGTCACTTCAGGCTCAATAAAAATCGAAGGCGACTAGAATCATCTTTTGTTTTTTCTCGACTCTTTAAAAACTGAAAAAACAAGTTGTGTCAAAGCGTCTAAAAATTTATTTTAATCGAAATAACATCACAAATTTCCCCATTGATCTTCAGGTTGAGAAAATGGAGTCTACCAACCAAGGATTTCCCCGTGAAGGAAATCCTAGTCCCTTCTCCTCTTGGGGAGATGTTGGCCCAAACCATATGGCCACTTTGTCACTTCCTGGATTGACAATTGGTTTGCCTGTCTGGCTCTTCTCTACCTCTGTCGTTCAGAATCACGTAATTCCTGAACAGTCTAATCAGCAACTAGATGACACTAGAGTTGCCTCCCAACCTTCTACTTCATTTGATTCTCCCTCTCCTCCTTCCTCTTCGCTTGATAAAGATGGAAAAGGTAAAAATCAAGTAAATGAGAAGAAGAAGAAGCAAAAAGAGAAAAAAAGAAAAAGAAAAAGGAACCAAAATCGAAAGGGAGCAACCAAGTATCGTCTAGCAAAAATTTACACACCGCACAATCAAAACCTAAATCTCCTTGTGTCATTCGCAATGGAGACCACTATCACCGAGATTGTCCTTGCATCCCTCGGATCTTAAGCGACTGGTCTCCTCGTTTGCACAATCCGGTAGAATCAACCTCTGGCGATCATGTTGAATGCTTACCATCAACCAGTGAAAGTGAAGCACATGGACAAAGAAGGAATCCTAAACTTCCTTGTAAGTTGTGTGAAGGTGATCACGCCGTCCACCGTTGTCCCTTCCTTGACGAGGCTAAAAGAGTTTTGGATAATCGTCCGGTTTCACCACTACGACTTCCTCCTGGATATCAAAAACTCTTGCCAATCCCTCCACTAGTTGAAAATCTGGCTGGCCTGTCATTGTGGTTAGCCGAAGCACCTATCATTGAAAATGAACCCTCTGAATCCATACCAGACGAAATTCAAAGGGTCGATACGGCATTTGACCCGGTCTTGCCTTCAGAGTGTTCATCTTCGAATGATACCGTCACTGAAGAGAAAGAGAACGACACCGTTCAGAATCTTTTCATCAACACAGACTCCAATGACCTTGGGAGTAGTCCTCCCGTTCCTTTACCGCAGGAAGGAAGTTCATCAGAGTCATATCCGGCCGTTTATTCGGTCCCACCACCAAGCAACCTAGTCGTTTCCTTTGACTGGAATCTACTAGGCAGACCCCGTTTACCCGCCAGTGTATCATTTAGAATCATTGTACAAGCTTACAGAATGGTTATGGCTGGTACCATCATTGATGAAGGGGCTTCTGTGAGTATCCTTTCCTCAACTGTTTGGAAAGCACTTGGTTCACCATCACTTTTGCCTGAAATGAGAAATCTAACAGGCTTCGACAAGGGAACCAGTCGACCTTTAGGGATCCTTCCAAATGTGCCCATTACTTTGGGAAGTTCACATGAATGTTATGGTAGTTTAAGGGCCTTTAGATTATAATCTACTCCTTGGATGCGACTATATTTATTGCATGGGAGCCATCGTCTCCTCACTCTTTAGAGTAATGTGTTTTTCGCACGAAGGAAAAATGGTCAAACTTGTGGACCAAATGTCCTTCCCCAGTTCACACATCGCAAATAGTCAAATGCCATCCCTAAATGGTCTTTTCACGCAAGAAATGTCTCATCGGTCTCCAGTCCATCCACCTAATGAACGCGAGTGATTCAGGAAGGTGTGACTGAAACCCAGGGGGCATGCACCCTGGTCTGTTTCGGCAGGAAAACATTAGGTATAGAGTGGATTTCCGTGAGGGATATATGACTAGTCTGGCGAATCCGTCCGTACAGGAAAATGGGAACAGGCTAGAATAAGATACCTTCGTCAAAGTTATGTGAGTGGAATGCAAATGCGCCATTCGCCTTTGTCTGTTTCGACAGACATCGCCGAGGAAGCATTTTATCTGCTGCGCTTATAGAACTTTCTTGGTACCCTGGAAATTTGTTCACTATACTTGGGGGCATGCAAACCTTTTCGCATGCAAGTGAAGAGCGGCTATTTATTTTTTAAATTTGTAGGACCTCTAACCCTTTAAACTCATAAGGCTAGTCATTTCCTAACTTGCATAAAGAAAGGATCTGTGGCAAAGCTTGAGAGATGTAAGCCACTTCAAAATAGCATCTCGAATGATACATTTCTTATCATATGACTGGCGAGCAATGTTTTTGCAGAGTTCAAGCTCGTTAAAAAGTAAACTCTCCACGAGTTGTTTTAGCGCATAGTTCAAGCTCGTTGAAAAATAAACATAAGTCATGAGCAAGTGTTTCTCCCAGCGTTTAAGCTCATTAAAAAATGAACCGGTAAATAACCACTGTGAATGCCTTATTGCCAGCTTTTGAGCCTTGGTCGTGTTCTCGCTATCACCTCCACTCTATTTTTAGCCAATCATTCACCCCCATATGATTTTTTACCCCTTCGAGGAACATCTGCAAAGAGTGATTCTGTTAGCCATCCTTGTGACACTGCCGTGATTGGAAAATTCCAAATCTTACCTGGAATTAACTGCTACCCGAAACTATCACTCGTTCCTCGAAAACGAGTCTTCTTTAAGCTCTTTTCACGTGACTCGTAAAATATGAAAAGATTGTCAAGCGATTGGACTCTTCGGCTCGTTTAAAGGCATCAGAAGTGCTATCCCTCCTCTAGATTTTAATCTTTTTGGACCTGCCGGATTATTACTTAAAAAGATCGAGCGCTTGTCTTGTTCGGCTCGTTAAAACTATTGAAAATTCATCCCTTTCGTATTATTTTACACTTTTCGGGCTTAAGGGATTATACAACGAAAAAGAATCTTTGGAGTCTTCTTTCCGTTTCTTTCAGACTCTCTAAAATTGAAAGAGTTTGAGTTATCTTTGTCGTTAAACTCGTTAAAACCTAATAGCGACGAACTCATCCAAATGGACGAGAACGAGTTTCACTGTCACTAGGCTCGCTAAAACATAGCGACAGGTTCACCCGAAGGGCAGATTATAGAACAAGCATATGTTATCCTCCTCAAGATTGAAAAAAATAAAGAGGTACTGGTCAGCAATGACTGGGGAAAATTGGGAAGAAAACAAGAAGAAACTTTATTGGTAGCAAGTCGCTCTTGAACATGACACTTCCCTTCCGCACCCATGTCGGGTTGGGTTGTTCCGTTCAGTGGTCATCACCATTGGTCCATCACACCATCCATCTTTGGGGTTAACGCTACCAATCCATCGTCAGTGTCGCCGATATATTCATGAGAAGTCATTTAGACAATTCACCTGTGTCTCACCCACTGCAATACATTCATGCTTCATTCCTTCATGACCGCCACCCTGAACCCTATATCGTTAGTTTGTTTTCATGTCCAAAATCATTTGCTTCGTTCCGTGTCGTTGATGTGGGATTCATTAAGGCCCTCCTTAGATTCCAAACCTTAGATTCCATATCATAGAAATTGATACCGGCGATGAAGCAATGAAAATGTTCAGTACTGTTTTTGGAATTAAAAATGAAATTAGAGCCCATCAACTCGAAAATGAGTTGCTTACTTTGGACCCCAATAATTTTTCTTCCATTGAAGATTTTTTTTCCAAGTTCAAGATGCTTAGACTTCTCCTGGAAGGGTTAAGGTTAAGGAGGAAGATGGTAGTGTTATTTATTCCATCCTTACTAACTTAACCAACCTACTCTGTGTTTGTTTCCACCTTCGATTCTATTAGAGAAGTCTTTATTTATCAAGGACAAGACTACAAGTCCCCCTCTTTTGATGCCTTTTGTGTTTCTTTAATAAGAGAACAAGAAAATCTATTACATTTTGGTCTTCTTAATACTAGAAACTCTTCTAAGAAAGCCTTAGCAATCCAACAAAAACCAAGTTCAAATAATCCCAGGAAGAAATATCCTAAAACAAATGGTCCCAAACCAAACAAGGGTCGTAAGCAATTCCAGTCTCAAAATGAAAATTCAATTCAAAAAAATGATAAGGAAAATAAAAACAAAGGGAAAAAGACGGATATACATTGCAACTTTTGTAATCGTGATGGCCACTTAGAATCCAAATTCTTTAAGAAGATGGAAGTCTTGGAAGCAACAATGAAGAAGAATAACATGCATTTGGAGCACTCTTCAATTTCAACTTCATCTTCACGAATAACACTTTCTGCATGTGATTATCAAGCTTCTCAATTTGGTTATACACTAAATGTATCTTCTTCTACTCATTCTCATGAGTGGCTCATTGATTATGGAGCTTCTTACCACATGGAAAAAAAAAAGCATGTTTTTTTTCTTTAAATGATTGTAACACCAAAAATATATATGTTGGTGATGATATATATCTTAGTGTTGTAGGAATTGGAATTGTTCATCTAGACAATAGTCAATTTAATGATGTAGTATGTGTTCCTACCTTATCCTGAAAGCTTCTATATGTATATATAATAACTCATTTAGGTGAAGGAAAAACCATTGAATTTTCACCTCATGATGTTGTAATAAAGGACCTAAGAGAACCTAGACAGATTTTAGCTATTGACATTTCTGATGATTCTACAAAGTTGTATAAGTTTAAAAAATTTGGGTCATTGACTCTTTCCTCGATATATGTTGCTCATAATGATGAAGCGAGAAAATTTGGCATGAGCGATTTGGTCACTTAAACTATCGCTCCCTTCAAAATCTATGTAAATAAAATATGGTGACAGGTCTTCCTATGGTATCTTGCAGGGATGGTGTTTGTTTCGGATGTGTACTAGAAAAAAATCATCAAGATAGTTTTGAAAAACATGCCTCTTGGCATGCCTCAACCTCCTTACAACTTGTTCATATTGATTTATGTGGTATACTTCCAGTTGTTTCATTCTCTGGTTACAAGTATTTCTTAAATTTAATTGATTATTTCTCTAGACACACTTTGGTATACTTCTTAAAACTCAAGAGTGAAGTCTTTAACATGTTCTTGGCCTTTAAGACCTTTGTTGAGAAGCAATATGGACAACAAATTCTTAAGATAAGATCTGATAATGGTAGATAATATGTTAACAACAAATTCATCAAATTTTGCACTGAGCATGGAATTCAATTGCAACATACTGTTCCATATACTCCACAACAAAATGGTGTAGCTGAAAGGAAGGATCGCACCTTAAAGGAAATGACTAATTATATGCTTTAACCTAAAGGACTTAGTCTTAATTTTTTGGCAGAAGAAATTAACTGTGAAAAATACTAGTAAGTCACACTCCTACTAAGGTTTTAAAGAATAACACTCCAAAAGAAGAATGGATCTCAATTAAACCAGATGTAAGTCACTTTCATGTTTTTGGAAGTGAAGCATGGGCCCATATTCCAGATGAGAAACATAAAGCCTTAGAACCTAAAAGTGAAAATGCATTTTTGTTGGATATTCTAAAGATGTAAAAGGATATAGACTTCTTCAACCTAAATCCAAAAGTATAATCATTAAAAGAGATGTAAAGTTTACTGAAAATATATCAGCCTATGAGCCTAGTTCGGTGGATGCACCACCTCTCTCTATCCCTTCTACTTCTGGAAGTATTCCTTCTTTAGATGATGATGACGAGGATGAAAATCCTACCCCATCTTCTCAGGATATTCCTTCATCTCCTCAACTTCCAAAATGGGTCCACTCTACTCGGGATGCAACAGGTACTCTTGCAGGTGATCCTAAATGTTATACACTGAATTTTGTCACCTTGACTATCTGCAGTTTATGTGGCCTCATCAATAGCCACATTGTCCTCTTTGTCAAGCCCCATACCTCTGCTCTTCATGTCAAAACTTCAAAGAGAGAGAAAGTAACTTGAAAACATGTTTATCTCTGGGTATGCAGGTTCTCTCTACCTTGCCTGCGTGTACGCACTCCATATACATTAGACCTGCGTAGTAATACGCTCTGTATACTAAAGCTAGGGTGCGTACCCCTGTAAAGGTCAAAAGGCGCAAGTTTCATCTTTAAAAAGTTAATTAACATAAAGCTAAGCTTCTAGAAGAGTTTTTCACACATTGAGGCATCAACATACTTAATGCACCCCTATGACAAAGGAACTTATCCTCCATCAAGACAGGGCTACCCCATCCAAAGGGGAAGCCCATCGATTTGAACTGAAATCCACCTCTAGAATACGAAATAATGATGAGGCTCATCAATACGTAAATTATGTGGACCTTAATGCACCTCCAGCTTACTAAAATCAACATTTCTCATAATTCTGTATATGTTTTAATTATATTTTTCTTAATGAGGAAAGTAAAGATGAGATGTCATGGGCAGTGGTCTAATGTGCATTGATTGTAGGTTTTGGAGCAAATTTTGGCTAATTAAAGTGCAAGAACTTGAATGAAGAAAAGAAAGAGGGATTCTAGGAGATAGGATCTCCCTCCTTGACTCCTCACTCACTCTAAGATTCCTCAATCAAATCTCATCAGCTCGGAGTTGCAAGCAGCTGAGTCATGAGGTTCATTGGTAGCCAAGCTAGTGACAAGTGAAGACCATTTGATCTTGAGATTGGGAGCCAAGCCTCCCTAAATTTAAGGAAGTTGTTAGTAACTTCAATTGTATAAATCAAGAGGCCTAGAGCCTCATTAGGATTCATATTTTTTGTGCAATATAGCTAAGCAACATTTTCAAGTTGAAGCAATGTAACCAAGCATTCTTGTGTATTTATGATATTTTAATGAAAATGAGCAACATTCCCTTGATCCAACAATGAGTTGACTGAGAGGGTTGAAGTGTTTGGGTTTGGGCCCAACCCTAGTAGTAGATTTTCCTCTTGTTGTATATGTATGCTTAGGTTATACTTATAGTTTGTTGCTAAATTGATTTTGGTGTTGTGAATTTGCAAATATTGGTAGGGTTAATTAGTTTTCTTCCATTTGTGGATAGTTCTAATAGTGGCATCGTAGTGACAAGAAGATATTCCAAAAAGGATGAAAGCAAGTGATTTTCAACTCATTTCTCCCTTTCAGGTATCATGGCTTGAGGAACACTTCCCATACAACCCAAAAAGACATAATTCTTGCCTTTTGTGTAATCTAGGGTTTCATTAGGTCATTATCTTTCAGTTTCATAGGATAAGTTGCAATTGGCATTTCTGATCTCTTAGGTTTTGCATTGATTTCATATCATTTTTGTATTGGTTTCAAGAACTTCCATGCATGAACTTAGCAAATAATTGGTGACAACTCTCTTTTCTTCTATTTGAATAAACCCTTCTTGTTTTTAGATGAATTTATGTACAAATGCTAACAATGATGTGTGTTGTTACAAGAGCTTCTACATTGCAAGGATACCTCATCTCATCAGCCTCAGCCATGCCATATCCACCCATGATTGCCAAAAGTCACTAAGGTCTCAATTCAAATTCTTGTTTTATGAGGAAAACTTGCCATCTCCATTGAACAAATCCAACCATCTCAAATATTTTTCTTGAGTTCTGAGTAAGTGTCATTTACAACCTATGCTTTGTTTTCCTCTAGGAAGTTCAACCAATTCCCAAGTGTTATTTCTGATTATTGAATCATATTCTTGTTCCATGGATGTTTTTCATTCACTACATTCATTTGCTTCTTTATAACTAGATGGTTCAACCACATTCATCATACTAGTTATAAAAGTATTTTCCCTATATCTTGAAGGTATTTGAGCTTTTCTACCTGATCTCGTGAGTGGTGGGGTGGATTCAAACCTTATTTGATCATCATTTTGTTTTTCTTCTTGCTGTTATTGTTGTTGTTGCTATTGTTGTTGTTGTTGTTGTTGTTGTTGTTGTTGTTGTTGCTATTGTTGTTGATGTTCATCCTCTGCCTTTGTCTACTGCCTCATTGTGCTCATCAGATTCTTCATGATCCTTCTCATGGAATTTGACATCTCTAATAATAAAAATATTGTGAGTAGAGGGATTAAATAATCTGTAAGCTTTATACTGTGAACAATACCCTATAAAGGTACATCTGATGGCTTTTGAATCTAATTTTCTTTTATCTTCCTTTGGAATGTGGGAAAATGCTTTAGGTCCAAATATTCTTAAGTGTTTTACTACAGGATTAAAACCATATAATGCTTCATAAGGAGTTTTAGACTCAAGACTCTTTTTAGGACTCCTATTTTTCAAATAAACTACATTATTCACTGTTTCAGCCCAAAAACCATTTGAAAGATTCTTACCTTTCACATACTTCTAGCACATTCCACAAGCGTTCTATTCTTTCTTTCCATTACTCCATTCTGCTGTGGAGTATGGGGTACTGTGAACTGCTGCAAAATTCCATGATCTTTACAATACCTGATAAGCTCATCCTTCGTGTATTCTCCCCCTTGATCAAAACGAAGAATTTTTATCTGTTTCCCTATTTATCTTTCAATCATATTTTTAAACTACTTAAAGTATTTGAATGTATGACTCTTCTTACTTAAGAAATACACCCAAGAAAACTTCGTACAGTCATCAGTAAACAGTAGAAAATATAGTGCACCTTCTAATGATTTTGTTTGCATTGGTCTACAAAGGTCTGTGTGCACTAATTCAAGTATATCCCTCTGTTTCTTTTCTACTCGAATAGAGAATTTTTTTTTATGCATTTTTCCTAATGTACAGGCATCACAATTATTATGTACTTGCTTTAGCATACAAAGATCTCTTACCATTTCCTTCTTTTGTAGTAACAGCAAATCATTGTTGTTGATGTGACCAAATCTCTGATGTCATAGCTTTTCTGTAATCAGGCTCACTACTGTCAATGCTCAAACTAGTCCTCCTGTTCAAATTCCTGTAGCAATTGTCTTCATGCCATCTAGCAAATCTTTAATCTAACAATTAGATCCAATGAATTCAACTTTCATATCTTGATCTGTAATCATGGATACAAAAATCAATTTCTTTGTTACACAAGGCACATACATAAACTTATGAATTTGTTTGATATTACCTTTAGGTAGAATGACAGAAATTTTCCCACACCCTTCGATTTGATGACTTTTATCATCACCTAGGTAAATCTATGCACCTTCGTTGATTTCTTTAAAATCTTCGAGCCAATGCTTGTTCCCTGTCACGTGTGTTGATGCTCATGAATCCACATACCAGATGTCTGCATCAACATTCTCATCGTGATCTACCATGAACAATCTGAAATTTTGCACATGATTGTCATTCGCAAGATGACCTGCATGTCTTTTCTGCTTCTGCTGTGCACTCCCTGGCAATATGACCTAGTTTTCTGCAATAAAAACATTTAGTTTCAGAGTAGATTCTATTTGGATGCATACCTTGGGTCTGATTCGGTCTTTTGTGTGAGTTTGCTTCGTTTTTCTGTTGTAGACTTCCTTTCCCTTTGAAGAAGTTTTTCTTCGCCATTAATGCAAGATTAGCACTCTGGGGCTTCAGAGATGATCTTATTTCTTCTTCCTGCATCAATATTCTTGTCAGCTCTTCAAATTTCGGGATCTTCTCTCTGGCATTTATCCCAATGATGAACATTTGGTAATCATTCGTGACACCATTCATTGTAATGGTTACAAGATCTGTATCGTCAACAGTATGACCAATGTCTGCCAATTTGTTCTTCAGATCCTTGATCCTTGCTACGAATGAAGCAATTGTTTCATTCTCCTCCA
The DNA here is from genome assembly GCA_000404065.3 of Pinus taeda. Classification (NCBI taxonomy): domain Eukaryota; kingdom Viridiplantae; phylum Streptophyta; class Pinopsida; order Pinales; family Pinaceae; genus Pinus; species Pinus taeda. The sequence continues at coordinate 99,087 of APFE030997160.1, forward strand.
TCTTCTGGGATAGGATCTTACTCTTGAGGAACATAAGACGATTTGAATTCCTAATCTCATACAAATCCTTCAGAATTCCCCAGATCTCGTTAGTTGTCTTACAATCTCTAATGTGTGGTATGATGCAGTCTTTCACTGACATCTTCAACAACATCCTTGCTTTACCTTCTCACTTCTCTTAATCTGGGATCGATGTTGACCCAACCCAGGCTTCAACTCATCCCCATTCACAATCGTCCAAGCACTCTGCACGTCTAGTAGAGTCTGCATCTTGAATTTCCAATTTGCATAATTGGAACCATTGAGCTTGTTATGTTCACTCAAGCATGCTTCAAATATATTGTTATTCATCTAGGTGATTTAGAAAAAAATATTTCAACAGGTAAAAGAAGATGTTAGATTTACCCCAGATCTGTCATGGAGACAGATCATTGATCTTCAATGTTGTTTTATTTCGCATCACACCCACTGATCACAGTGGCTTCCTTCATAGCCTCCAGACAACCTTTTGTTGTGAGCTACAACCTTGTTCTTGGCTTCCCCATGCAGCTTTTATGATTTACACGATCGTCGCAGATGTACATGACTTATTTGTGACGTCGTCGCAGTTGTACAGGGAATACCTGCGACAACTAAAATAAAAAATACATGCGAAGGAGCTACACTGCACTCGTCACAGTGATACTCCTCTTAACCTACAACGATTTCGGTTTCGTCGCAATTATACTCCTCAACACAGCGATGATTCCTGTTCAGTGACACCCACCAGCCAACGTACAGGTTCCTCAGCCTTGACGCTTTGATACCATGATAAAAATGACAATGTTTATATTAAATAAATAAAACTCATTGGTCAGCTCTACGAAAGATGTAGGTTTTAACCCCGTACAAAAATTACCTGCATACGAATTCTAAATCACAGAAAAATAAACAATGCGAGAGCATAACACATAAAAAAACATATGCACAAAGATTTTCCCCTGGATCCCAAAACTGGGACTACCAGCTTGATTTTTCATTATGTTCCTTTCAATGT
>APFE030997165.1:6684-64726 GCA_000404065.3 Pinus taeda
AGATTTATCAATTGGCTAAAAAAGGTGTTTCTTTTTGTATCTTCATAATGTGCTATCATTTCTTCCATAAAAATTTCCCAAGTGACAATTTGTTTATGAGAGAAAAGCCATCGATACCATACAAATTGATTGGGTTCCAAATGTAAAGTTGCAATGCGTACCTTTTGTGTGCCTTGCACATTATGGAGATTGAAATAGTGCTCCATCTATAGTATCCATGTTACAGGATCCTTGCCTTCAAACATCCTCATATCTCTATTTGGAACATGGTGGGTCTTTAATCCAATGTTAGAGTCTATGAAGTCATGACTAACATTTCTCTTGTTCTCATCATGAGTTTCCTTTACTACCATTTTGCCATTAGTAAGCATTTCTTGTAGCAACTTTGTCAAATCTATCTTCAAATCTTCCATGTTGCCTTTAAGTTTTGCCTCTATACCATCCATCTTAGCTTCCATGCCATCCATCTTAACTCCCATTCCATTCTTTAAACCATCCATCTTAACTTCAGTTACTTTTCGTGAGAGCGAAATTTGTTGCACTTGGTCTTGTAATTTTTATATATCATGTTGCATTTCTTCCTCTTCTTCATGTCGCATAGTAGAGATTTCAGGTTGCTTACTAGGTTTTTCCATTTTCTTTCTTCGGGTCATCAATAACTAATAATTATGCTTCACAATTCCCTTTGAATCACTTCAAACTACTTTCTCAAACAAGGCTTATGCAAAAAAAAAAAAAAAAAAAAAAAAAAAAAAAAAAAAAAAAAAAAAAAAAAAAAAAAAAACTACACACCTTTTTTCACTTTGTAGGAGCTCAATATTGAATCTGATGTATCTCTGTAATTTCGGATCATCCAATTCTGAAATTGCGACCTGCAGTAGCCTTCTATGTCCTCTTTCCAATGCCACCAGTCTAATCAAATTTAGATTCTCCAAGGCGGAGTTATGCACAATCTCCCAAGATGACCTGATTATAAACCTTTCCAGAAGAGAGAACTTGTATGAAGTGCCACGTGTCATTGTTTTGATCTTAGTATTTGAAAAACATATACAGGAAACTACAGTTCGTCCGCTTTCTGTAACTTATGAAATTTCAATCTGATGCTCAAAACAAAAGTTATGACGATTTTCCTTAGGTCACTTGTTTGGAATGAAATTCGGGAGTCTGCAAAAAGGCCAACTTCCTCAGATCATATCTCCGCAAATATAGCGCGAAACGCTCTGAAATTTGGACACAAGGTTCATAACGATTTCGTCCCAAGTGGGTTTTTTTAGCATCTGAAACGTCGCAGAAAAAAAGTTATAGCCACAATAACCTGTTTGGAGCAGCGGAACCCTAGAATTCAAAGCTCTGATACCAAATGTTATGAAACCAACTCACAACAAGATAGAAAAGATAGTTGAACGCCTTATAATTCAACCTCTTCGAGGGGGAAACCTCCTTTACATTACACAAATGAACAATTCTTGGATGATTCAAATGACAAAACCTGCTTTCTATATATAGGAGTCTAAGGGGTCACAATATAACCAAGATGACTAAACAATAATAATATAAAGGTACAAAAATAACAATAGAGTGATTCTATGGGGCACAGTAATAACAATATGGGGACAATAGGGGCACAACAATATTAATAAGAGATACAATTACAATATTGGGGGCATCACTAGTATTATAGGGACCTAACAGATCAGAATGATGCAGATACCTATCAGAGCTTTGTAGTTCAACTCTACCGAGGCAAAGCAACATGCGAAGAATTGGGATCATGTCAACATGAATATGGTAGTGCTATCCATTCTCGTGTTACAAGAGTTACACCAAGGCATCAGAAATGAGTTAAAGGAATGCAAACAACACACTTCAAGGCTGAATATTCAAATAGAACATGAACGAGTTGTGCTGAAGAAACAACTCGACCAGGCAATCAAAGAAAAGGAGCAGGTAGAGCTACAACAACAAAAATTGAAAGAAGTGGTCGAAGCCACTTGTAGAGAAGTTTCATACATGGACGTCCACTAGGAGGAACCCGTAGAAGACAAGTTCACGAAGCTTGGCCTTGCAGTCAGGGAATACAAGGATAAAATTTACGAAGTGCAATCTAATTATGAGATGCAGATTAGCGAGCTACGAATGAAGTTGCAACTAACTATGCCATAAGAAGTAAAAGTTAGAGGGAGGCTTACCTAAAGTTAGTCATGGTTCTCATCTTCACAACATTGGCGAACTACAACAAACTACTGGATGAAAGTTTGTAAATTTGGACTTCATTGCAGGAAGATCCAAATATTCAGAAACTGCGGGAGGAAATGCAACAAAGGCATTAGAAGTTAGACAAGAGTCGAGCAGTTGTGAACACATTGCCTATATCACAGAAGCTTAGAAACATCAATGAATCAAAGTTGTTGTAGAAGAGGATTGAAGAGCTGAAGAGGGAAGAGTAGACATTGATAGAAGGAACTCAGCTTTGGCAGGATGAGGCCCTTCAGTTCTCGTTGACAGTAGATGAGAAGCTTCAAGAGCTTCAACAGAAGGAGGAAACATTGCTATAGAAGGATGCAAATCATGTAACAAAAGCATTGTTGGAGGAAGCACATAGTGAGGATAAATAGATGACAAAAGTACTCCAACAGTTCAACAATTCCTAAAATAGTGTTGCAGAAAAGATCAAAGGCACAACATCTAAGTGACTTGGGACGAGTCACAGGTGAGTGTTGGGGGCTTGTTGGGTGCAACCAACTTGGCCTAAATTTTGCTAAAGACTCTGCATTTTGGGGAGCAGAGTGTGAAGTAGACTGCACAGTGGAGTGCCAAAAGGAGACCGCACAATAGATATACCATGTGGTATATGGACCTAGGAGTGGGTAAAAACCCCTCCCTTTCTTTAAAAAGCATAAAATATTGTAAAAGTTGATGGTTTTGGACCATAGTACCTTGTATTTTGGAAGCCATGGTATCGAGTCCATGGTAATGTAGCAATGTAATCCATCATGTAATAGTATATATAGGGATGAATAATAAAGAAGGAAGGCATCAAATTGATTCAGATCAATTTTTATGGTGATATTTTTGTGATATATACTTTGGAGAAAGGGTGAGGCTCCGCAACTAAGTGTGCAGAGCCCTGGGTCTACAACTTAGTGCGCAGACCGTTTGTAGCTTAGTGCGCAGACCGTCTGCAGCTTAGTGCGCAGGCAGCCTGCAGTTGTGTGCATAGGAAAGAACTGCTTGTTGTACCAATTTTCTATTATAAGCAATAGTTATTGTGGACACAGTCCCACATTGGGATGAACCACGGTAAAATCTGCGTCTCATGTGTTGATTTTCTTATTATTTACACTTTATTTTAGTATTGTGAAGTTTATGGATGTTTATGTTATGTTTAAGTGATGAATGTAATTTTGCGAAGTAGTTCGGGAATGAGAAGTAATTTATAAGTATTAAAGCATATTAAAATACAAAAGTGCCACATCGTAGCATCCCTCAAGCTGCAAAAACCTGGTTCTCCAACCTCCCATAGTCACTTCAGGTGAGACTGCAACTTGCTTGTAGATTATTGCCGAAAGGGCTAGTGATTGAGAGTTTTTTTGGTGCATAGTAAAAGCTGAACCTAGGTCAGCCCAACCTAAGCCAACATTTTCATGATAAAGTTGAACTGTAATAAGGTCAAAATATGAAATGCGAATAAAATAGTGAATAAATGACCATAAATACCTAAAATGACAATTCATTTTTACCATTTGACATTAGAGCTCTGAGTGTTTTTTAACCTTGATCTTATGCAACTGATTATGGTCAATCTATAGAATCATTTCAGACACCATCACTTCTAGGTAAGAATTAAGACCTTTCCCTTCTTTTCATGGGGGAATTTTGCAATTTCATGCATATTTTTTAGGTTTTTGGAGGCCTAAGGGTGCAAATATTTCACCCCTAGATCAACATACCCCCATAAGGTCGAAATGTGCATTGATCCTGGAGACTTAACACTAGAGGGGGCGCTGCAATGCACTGTCTCCAGACCAAGGGGTGCGGTGATCAAGGAATGTCAAGTTCTGACACAAAAAAATGCAATTGAAAGTTAATGAAAGGTCTTCCTAGGTGTGTTCAGGACTGAGTGAGACTATGAAGGTCAAAACAAGAGGCAAACTAGACACTAAGTGAAAATAAAAAACCGAGGGATTGAATTGTTCCCCAATATAGTCACCAATTTGTTATACAGAATCTATGACTACAGACAAAAGTGTCTTTCCTAGGCCTAGTGGACTGACCTAGAACAACAGAAAGCAAAGGGCACAATGTCTTCCTTAAACTAATTGAATTATGGGATGAGGCCTACCTAGAATCCGTCACAAGCTTCACTCCTTCCTCGGCTCGTACACTCCAATCCTAGCTCTGATTGCTATAATTAGAACATGCATAAGCAAACAAGACAATCCAAAGATCTATGACATCTATGTAGCATAATCCAATCACTTCATTCAATAGACCAACATGGTATTGAAATACAAGAAATCATAACATCATATATAGGAAAACAATCTACTCTCTGTATTAATAGAAATGGAGAAATTTACAACTAAAAATAGGAGTTGATCTTGCAGAAGAGCTCCCCAAGTTGACTTGTCCTTTCCTTGCCACAAAGTATGCCTCTATGTCACCCTAATGTATGGAATAATGACTCTCAAAGCAACAACATGAGGCTAGAATCAATCTCCAAAATCCAACTCCTTACCCATAGATGTCTGTAAATATATAGATGTGGGAGGTATTTCATGAATTCTTATCCATTTACCAATCTAGGCTTGCGATCCAATAGTGATGGGAGGATGAGCTCAAGGGATAAGATGGTGATTTCTCCAAGGTGGAATTAAATAGGATTTGAATGTTTATCGAAGGTAAAAGGTTGAAACAACCTCAGGAAGATTCTGGAAGAGGAAGCTGTGGGATTCTTTTTATTTTTCCCGAATTTCTAGAATTAGCGCTCCCCTAAGCCTGAGCAACTTGTTGGTGATCAATGCAGGTGCAACGAGGGTCAACTTGGTAGTCAATGTTGATCCCTAAATGGCCAGGGTGCATTGGCCTTAAAATCTTGGAAACTCAGCAATCAAGGGCATAAACTTAGGGATTTAGCAGAGTCATGCTTAAGGCTTTATGTAGGAATGATGATAATACGTTGAAGGATGTGAATTGATCTTGTTGGAAGGCCTATTGACCAAATGCAAAAAAATGGCCTATAACACATTGAGAGGTGTGAAATTTCAGGGTGATAAAGTTGTGATAGCTTTTATAAAATTACATTCCACCTACCATTTCACATCTAAGAAATCTTCCTACCTAAAATTTAAAGTCGAGGGGGAGACTAGAACCTGACTAGACCGACCAAGGAGAGGCTCAAGTCTTAAAAGAAAAATAGTGATAATGTTGATGAAATTACATTATGCTTGCTAACTCTTTCCTAAGAGATCTACCTTATGGAGATTTCTAGTTAGAGGATGGGAACTAAAGATGGCAACCTAGATTTTCCACACTAAACATAAGGGAAATTAGGGAGGAAACAACACTCGCAGTTGGTCAAGAAACTAAAATTCACAGATTATGCATAGGGAAATCCTTCCGATCTAACAACTTCAATTGCAATAGGAAAATCCCCATTAAGATGGCCATCCAAGATAAACTATTCATCATCATTTTACCATGTGGGATTAGACTCCCATAATCTTCCATTACATAATGAGGGTAATGGAAAGAAAGATTTAACTCATCACAATTATACTTTAAATATGAGTAAATTATAAGGAGTATTAAATGTAATTCTTCATGTTAAGAGAAACATAGCATATTCTTCCCATTATTGTTGAGTGGTATAGCCACCAACCTATCTCCCACATGTCTCAGCCCAAATCACCCCAAATGGGGAATGAACGAGTAATTTGATTTGTAATAAACAAATCATTTTTTTTACCATGAATTTGAGAATAATTTGGAAAAAAAAAACAGTGCATGAGTACAATTTTTCCATATTACGAGGTCTATGCATGGTGGAACAAGGCCCTTGGGGATTTTTCCTAATGCTTAATCAACCTCAACTATGGAAAATTTGATTAGAGTAGGGGTGGTAAGTGTAACAACCTCGGGTTAAAGTTTCATGTGAAAAAGGATAACAAAGGAAAATAAGACCAAGGTCATGAGACATGTATTCTAATATGAATGCTGGAAAACACTTTATTGGGCATCACTTGTGGTTCAATAATGGCTATGGAAATTGGCAAGTGCATTGACAAAGGCAAAGAGGTAATAATTGGCATTTAATTATGAAAATAAAGGAAAATAAGAGAAAAGGAAGGTGAAGAGACACAAATTTTCATGCAAGGGAAATTAGAGGGAAAATAAAGGAAAATGAAGGAAAATGAAGAAAAATGAGTCATCAATGATAAAAAGACATCAAAGAAACAATTCATAGCTTTTGGCTTAGCTTTTGTCAGCTAAATCTTGGTTCTCTCCTTACACTCTCATACACTCTTGCACACTTAGAGCATTCTTGGATCACTTTGCAATTCACTTGGGTTTGGAGAAAGGAAAGCAAGCAAGCAAAGGAAGGAAAAGGACAAGCAAAGGAAAGTAAGGAGAAAGTGGGTTCATCACCTTTAACAGGAAGATCTTGCAGGTAACAAGTTGCATGTGTGATTTCCTTGCTAGGATGTGAATGCATGGTACATGAATTTGTTTATTTGGTTCATTTGATGTCATTGACATGGGTTTTACTTGGTTTGACAGTGGTTTCAACCTTGCCTTGATATTTCATGGATAACTATGGTGTGATGATATTCATTCTTGTTTGAGCTTTGGATTACCGAAAGGTTTTGGAAACAGGTGAAGTGGTCTCAAGAAAATCTCAAGGGTTGGGTGTGGAGATGGTTTTCTTTGGGAAGCCCTCAACAAGTGGGTGGAGACAGGAAAATTCCTCAAGGTATGATGAAGAAATTCTGAGGCTTCCAAGCTTGGTTTGGTTGTGGGATCTCGGGGTTGGTTTAGGTGAGATCGAGATAGCTTGAGGGTGGATGTGGTTTAACTTTTAGATTTCCTGGTTGATAATGTATTGGTTTATCCCATGAGATCCCACATTCATGCTTGGAATATGGCACGGGGGTGAGTGGCTAAAAGAAATATTTGGTTATGCCAAATTTATGGTCGAGTGGTATGTGGAAGTCCCTGACTTGGTTGGATTTTACATAAGTTAATATGATTTATTCTTCTAATGGGATTAATGAGCACATGTACTGGTTATTATGTGAATTTTATGGTTGATTTGTCATGGTTTCTATTATGGTTATATGTTGGTTATAAGGATGATTCTATGACGTTCTCTAGTTATGGCTCTTGTTCATGATTTGATAGTTTATTGAATGGTTGATGAATGCATGGGCTATCATGTGTTTTTGCAACTAGATTGAGAGGGAATTGCGTCTTCTTGGTGATTCTGGGATGAAGTTCAGAAATTTATGATAAGATATGCATTCATGACCTATAGCTTATATGTTTACCATATGTTTGAAGAAATGTCTATCATGTATTAGGCATGTTCTGGTCAAGATCTTGTTCAAGTTTTAAATGGTTAGCCTTGTCATAACCTTTTTTAGGATTATGGAAAGTTATAGGCAGTTCTAGGTAGTGGCCTGGGGGCTTGCCTGAAAAAGTGGCATAGATATCGCAATTGCATGCACAAAATAGGGGATTTTTAGTCACAATCGCTGGCAGGAAGGCTTATGGGTGCAGTTAGAGTCTCATAAGCGCATGCATAGTGTGTCAAGGGTGTGATTGGGGTGTTAATTCAAATGTACAAGAGTTCTATCTCAGGGATTGATCACCTAGGGTGGTTTCCAAGCTCCTAAGTGATATGTAGTCCCTAAGGAATGTCAGTAAGCTTTCAGTTTGTGGCCCCACTTCCATAATTGGAACTTAGACGTTAGGCCATGTCATAGTAGCACTAAACTCATGTTTAACCTAAAGAGCTTGTAAAAGAGGGTAAATGTGGGAGGGGCGTTGACAAGGTGGTATCAGAGCTAGATTGTAGCACTAGACCTCGGGGTAAATGTATATAGTTACGCATGCATATCGATTGTATATGTGCCTAATATGCATGCACTGTGATGGTTATGGTTATCATGCATGATGTTGGTGTGTCAACGTGATGATGTATGTACATGTATCATGCTAATCTGGATTGATTTGTGTAGATGTGATAGCCTCCCTTGAACTTTTCCTAAAAGTAGAGTTGGAGCAAGAAAAGAATTGAAGACACTATGTTAAAAAAACCAAAATAGAAGGGCAAAGAATATGAAAATTTGGAGGAAGAGATAGTCTCCCTTAGAAATAAATTAGAGAAAACCAAGGCTTAGATGAACCATAACTTAAAGTATATTAAAGGATTGGAAAAATTAGATGAAATGATTGGTGCTAAGAGATCTCCCCTCATCAAGACTGGTTTGGGTTATGAAGGAGAGACAAGCACCAAGAAATTTGAAGACAAAGAACCAATAAAGTTTATTAAAGCACTCAAAGGACATAATATGAAGGGAATCCAAGGAAACTATAACAATCAACAACATAAAAAATAAGAAGAAAATGACAAGGTAATTAAGGACAATGATGGTAAAATTCAACAACAAAGATAATAAAACGACAACAAGGAAATAAGAGAAATTAATAAAATTTAGTACAAACAAAGAGAAGAAAATAACAACAAGACAATAAGAAACATTAATAAAACTCAACAAAAACAAAGGAGGGAAAATTAAAACAATTTGAACAGCCAAAAAGATCAAGTAATAAATCAACATAAGCCTTACCCCTCTCAAAGACAAATCCATCAAAAAATTAGAAGATCATATCCTCAAAGGAAAATTACTCTGAGGTACCAAAATATCTTCTATGGTTATTGTTATTCATGCACAAATTTTGGACATAAGGTTGTACATCCTATATTAGAAATAAATGAAATGAATCTTCTCAGTACACAAGAAACATAGATATCATATTTATAAATCCATATAGGAATGATCTCATAGACAACAATTCCTTTTCTACTTTATTTGATTATATTGAATGATATAATTGTCACAACTATGGACATAAAGTAGTTGATTGTAGAACCAAAAATATTAGATCAAATCCTCAAGTCAAGCAAGGACACTAAGAACCCAAAACATGGAAGAAGAAAAAGGAAGAAATGAAAGAAGAATGTGGAATTTTATTATATGTCCAAAACCAAGGTAATCATTGGTATCTGGACAAAGGATGCTCCAAACATATGACTGATGATAAGAGTAAATTCTTATCACTAAAAGAAGATAAGATAGACAATGTTACCTTTGGTAATGATGCTTGGAAAATGGAAGAGGTAAGGCTCAGAACATTCCTTTTGTAGATGGGCTCAAACACAAACTTGTTGATTGTGAGTCATATGTATAATCAGGGTATGATGTCACTTTTCATTCCAAAGGTTGTAGAATAAATATGACAAACACAAGGAAAGTGGTATCAAATGTTCTGAGAACGCTAAGTAATGTGTACATACTCAATGAGGAAAATCAGAACTATTGCTTGGGGAAGCTTTATGAAAGTTCGTTTTGGCACAAAAGGTTGGGACACCTAAATTTTGATCATATGGTGAAGCTGAGAAGGAATCAAGATGTAAGGGATTTTCAAAATATTTCAAAGCCTAAAAATATAGTTTGCAAGTCCTGTCAAATTCGCAAACAAGTTTGAGTACCTGTTAGGTCCCTATAATATTAGTGTATTCCCTCATTGTTATTAGTGTAGCCCTCTTATTGTTATTGTTGCTCCCCAGAGAAGCCCACTATTGTTATTGTTGTTCCCTTACATTATTATTGTTATATCGGCTCTGATTATATTATGACCCCTTAGACTCCTATATATAGAAGAGAGGTTTGTCATTTGAATCATCCAATAATTGTTCATTTGTGTAATATAAAGGAGGTTTCCCCCTCGAAGAGTCTGATTTTGAAGTCATTTATCTATCTTTTTTTCTATTTTTGAGCTGATTTCATAACATTTGGTATCAGAGCTTTTGATTCTAGGGTTTCGCTGCTTCAAATAGGTCATCATGGATTTTTTGCTATAACTTTTTTTCTACAAAGATGAATAAGCTAAAATTTTGGGAGATATAAACTGAGGAATTTAGGGTTTTTTGCAGGCTCCCGAATTCCATCCCAAATGGGTGACCTTGGAAAAATAGTCATAACTTTTTCTCTGAGCATCAGATTCAAATTTCATAGGATGATAGAAAAATAGCACAGACTGTAGTTTGTTGTGTATCTTTTTCAGGGCCGGAGGTCGAAACAGTGACACGTGGAACTTCTTACAAGTTCGCTCTACTGAACCAATGTATAATCAGGTCATTGTGGGAGATTGAGCATAACTCTTTCTTGGAAAATCCAATCTTGATCAGACTTGTGGGGTTGGAAAGAGGAATCATAATTCTAGGACAGGATGCAAAATCGATTTCCTACAAAGAAAAACAAAAAATTATAAAAGATGTGTAGTCTTTTTTTAAATTTGCATAAGTTTTGTTTGAAAAATTAGATTGGTGATTCAAAGGGAATAGTGAAGCATAATTATCATAATTGATGCCCCGAATAAATAAAATGGAAACACCTATTAATCCACCCAAAATCGCTTCTATGATGCATGAAGAAGAGGAAGGAATGCAACATGATATATCAAAATTACGAGACCAAGTGCAACAAATTTCACTCTCACAAAAAGTAACAGAAGCTAAGATGGATGGTTTGAAGAATGACATGGAAGCTAAGATTGATGATTTGAATAACTGCACCAATGAAACAAAAGGAAACATTGAATATTTGAAGAAAGACATGGAAGGTTTGAAGGGAGGTTTGGCAAAGTCGCTACACAAAATGCTTCCTAATGGTGCAAAGGTAGTAGAGGAAACTCAAGATGAGAAGAAAAGAAATTTTAATCATGATTTCATAGAATCCAATATTAGATTGAAGACCCACCATATTCCAAAGATAGATATGAGTAAGTTTGATGGCAAGGATCCCGTACCATGGATACTACAGATGGAGCAATATTTTGATCTCTATAATGTGCAAAACACGTAAAAGGTATGCATTGCAACTTTATATTTAGAACCCAATCAGTTTGTATGGTATCGATGGCTTTTCTCTCGTAAACAAATTGTCACTTGGTTAATTTTTACAAAGGAAATGATAGCACATTATGAGGATACAAAGAGCAACACCTTCTTTAGCCAATTGATAAATCTCAAACAAAAGGGTTCAATAGTGGAGCACATTGAGGACTTCCAAAAATTGAATATAAAGGTAAATGATATTCCATAGGAGCATAGGATTGATGTATTCATAGGGAATCTAAAGGATAACATCCAACATGAGGTTCACCTTTGGGAACCTGATTCATTGGTGAAGGCATTTAGGTTAGCAAGAAAAATTGAAAGAAAAATTTTGGCAACAAGGAAGCCTACCACTCAAAACTATAAATATGGAAGTGTGGTTGCTCCTAGCCTTCAACAATCTACAAGGTTGACACCACAAAAATTGGAAGAAAAAAGAGCAAAAGGGATTTGTTATAGTTGTGATAGCAATGACACTAAAGGTCATAAGTGTGCTCAGAAGAAATTATTTTACATCGATTGTGAAGAGGAGGAAGAAAAGGAACAAGAAACGTCAAAAGAAGAAGATATACACCAGGAACCAACCCCAGAGAAATAAGAAATGAACCCGACCATATATTGTAATGCATTGGCAAGAATTACCACTCATAAAACTATCAATATAGAGGGACATATCAAGAAGAAAAAGGTAATAGTGTTGATTGATTCGGGTAGTACCCATAATTTCATTCATTGTAAGATAGCCAAGGAATTAAATTGCTTCCTATAACCAACACCACAGTTTCAAGTGATGGTTTCAAATGGAGGAACCACAAATTTCTTGGGAAAGTGCCATCATATCAAGTTATCCATGGGAGAGTATGTATTGAATAGTACAATGCTTTCCATTCCAATGGGTGGTGTTGATAATGTACTAGAAGTCCAATGGTTACAATCATTGGGTACGATGGCTTTTAATTTTCAAGAAATTTTCTTGAATTATTTTTGGGAAGGAAAGGAATTTGAATTAAGGGGTATTGTAGGGAAACCAAGAAAGATAATCAACTCTAATAGCATGACAAATCTTTTAAAGAAATAACAACGAGGTGTAATTTCATAATTATGTTCACTTGAGGCTCAAACATCGAAATCATCTATTTCTCCAGACCTCCAAAAAGTCTTGGACAATCATTCCAAGGTATTTGAGACTCCCAAAGGCCTCCCTCCTATTCATGATTGTGACCATGGTATTCATTTGATTACAGGAAGTATTCCTCCAAACATCAGGCCTTACATATATCCATATGCCCAAAAGAGTGAAATTGAACATATGGTTGCAAAAATGTTAGAGGTTGGTATGATTCAACCTAGTCAAAGTTCTTTCTTTGCTCTAGTGGATTAGTGCACAAGAAGGATGGATCATGGTGCATGTGTCCAGATTATAGGTAGCTCAAAAAACTCACTATTAAAGATAAATTTTCCATTCCTGTCATTGATGAATTATTGGATGAATTACATGGAGTAATTTACTTCACCAATTTGGGTCTTCATTCAGGATATCATCAATTAAGAATGAAGACTGAAGAAATTCCGAAAACAACATTTAGGACTCATGAGGGTAATTATGAAATTTTGGTCATGCCTTTAGGCCTTACCAATGCACCTTCTACATTTCAAGGTTTGATGAATTCCATTTTAAACCCTTCCTTAGAAAATTTGTGTTAGTATTTTTTGATGATATACTAATCTACTACAAGTGTTGGAAGGATCGTGTTCAACATGTTGGAAGGTTCTCAAGCTATTGGAGGAGAAACAATTATATGAAAAAACATCCAAATGTTTGTTTGGAGTATAGGAGGTGGAATATCTAGGTCATATTGTATCTCATGAGGGTGTTAAGGTAGACCCTAACAAAATTAAAGCCATTAAGGAATGGAAAATACCCACATCCATAAAGCATTTGTGACGATTTATTGGGTTGACAAGGTATTATCGCAAGTTTGTTAAGAATTATGGGAGAATAACAACACTTCTAACAACATTACTGAAGAAAGATGCATTTTCTTGGACTCTAGAAGCAAGTAAGGCCTTTGAGCATCTTAAAGAGGCAATGTGCCAAGCACTAGTCTTAGCTATTCCAGACTTCACAAAAAACTTTTATTGTGGAATGTGATGCCTTAGGAAATCTAATTGGTGTTGTTTTAATTCAAGAAGGAAGATCCATTGCTTTTGAAAGTTGTCCAATCAAAGGAAAGTATTCACACAAAGCTATTTATGATAAGGAAATGTTGATAATATTACATGTACTTAAGAAATGGCGACCTTACCTAATGGGAAGGCACTTCAAGGTAAAAACAGATCATGATAGTATTAAATACTTTTTAGAACAAATATTATCTTTAGAAGAGAAACAAAAATGGGTCACAAAGATGTTGGGTTATGACTTCGAAATTATCTACAAGAAATGGTAGAAAAATGTTGTTGCAAATGCACTCTCAAGAAAGGATGAGGGTGTGGAATCATTGCTTTGTGCCATTCTTATTATTCAACCAGATTGGGTAATCAAAGCAAGGGATGAATGAAAGAATGACGAAGAAGTGTGGGCACTCATTCAAAAGTTCCAGCAAGATCCTAGTAAATCTGAGACATTCAGTTGGAATAATGATTCATTATGGTACAAATATTGCTTGTACCTTTGTAAGAATTCCCAACTTAAACAAAAATATTCTCTGGGAATTGCACACCTCTCCCTTAGGAGGGCACTTGGGATTTTTAAAACTTCCCACAGGGTTAAGAAGGATTTTTTTTTGGGATGGCCTTAAATATGATATTCAAAAGTTGCGGAATGTTTTGTTTTCCATCAAAAAAATAAAGTTGAGACAATTAAGACCCCAAGTCTGTTACAACCTTTATTTATTCCAAGTCAATGTTGGGAGGAGGTTTCAATGGATTTTATCATAGGTTTACCCAAGTCCGAAGGAAAGAGTGTCATCATGGTGGTAGTTGAAAGACTTACCAAGTATGCACACTTTTGTGCATTATCTCATCCATTTAAAGCTAGTAAAGTTGCTATTGCATTTATGGAAACAATTCACAAGTTACATGGAAACCCAAAGATTATTGTAAGTGATAAAGATTCTATTTTCACTGGAAATTTTTAGACATAATTATTTTCTTGTTTGGGTACTCAAATAGCTCATAGCTCATCTTATCATCCTCAATCAGATGGGCAAACTGAGATAGTGAACAAATGTTTAAAAGGATATCTTCATTGCTTTGTATCTGATAAAAAAACACAATGGGTCAAGTGGTTACCTCTGGTTGAATGGTGGTATAACACTTCCTTCCATACTGCAGCAAAAATGACCCCCATTTATGGCACTTTATGTATATCATCCATCGTGCATCACATCATCTTTACGAGAAAATTCTAAGGTTCAAGCAATGGAATATCACATCGATCATCAACAAAAAGTTCTCTAACTCTTAAAGGATAACCTCAATTTGGCGTAGAATAGAATGAATCAACATGCTGATCAATATCGCAACGAAAGAAGTTTTGATGTAGGCGACTGGGTATTTTTAAGGCTAAAACTATACAAACAAATGTCCCTCAAGAAATCTAAGAAGGATACTAAATTATCACCAAAGTATTATGGTCCTTACAAGGTGTTGCAAAAGATTGGTACCATGGCATACAAATTGGAGCTTCCTACATCATCCCGAGTGCATCTAGTTTTCCATGCGTCATGCTTAAAGAAGGTTATAGGTGGCAAGCTCCCAGTTCAAACAATATTGCTAGAACTTGATGAGGAAGGAAAAATCATATTAGAACCTGAAGCAGTCACGAAAACAAGAACTCAACAACTACGAAATCGATAAATTTTATAGTATCTAATATGGTGGAAGAACTTACCTATGGAAGGTTCCACATGAGAGGATGAAAATTTTATATCGAAGCATCAAGAACTATTCAAGCATTGAGGAAAACACTTTTTTGTAGGAGAGGGAAATTTTAGGCCCCTATAATACTAGTGTATTCCCTTATTGTTATTAGTGTAGCTCCCTTATTGTTATTTGTGTGCCCCATAGAAGCCCACTATTGTTATTGTTGTGCCCTTACATTATTATTGTTATGTCAGCTCTGATTATATTGTGACCCCTTAGACTCCTATATATAGAAGGAGGTTTTGTCATTTGAATCATCCAAGAATTGTTCATTTGTATAATTTAAAGGACGTTTCCCCCTTGGATAGGTTTATTTTGAAGTCGTTGATTTATCTTTTCTTCTATTTTGTGAGCTGGTTGCATAACAATACCCTTAAAGACTAAGGAACACTCATCGACTAGGGATCTACAACTTGTTCATACAAACTTATGTGGACCTTCGAAGATTGAAACACCAAGTGGAGAACAATATTTTATGATAATTATCACCTCTAAATCTACTCCCTCCTATATTTGGCAATAATACATACCTTACTCTTGGGTTCACATATAAATATCCTCCTCCATCTTCAATATATTGAAAATTGTGAGACCTCTCTTAGGGATTTTCTTGCTTCCCCTGCCTCATTTAGTTCCTTGAAATGAATTCCTTTCATTGAAGGTTTTAAGTGCTGATAAAAATATGGTGATGGTGTTTCCCTTGTCACTAGTGGAAATTGGTAAAATTACTATAAATTATACCTCTTGCATTAGCATAGAGGCGTGATTTGGGGTACATAAATAACTGATGAGAAGGACCTTTTATCAGTCTAATTATTCCAGGTATTGTAGATTGAGTTTTTAGAAAGTCACATCCATTTCTCATGTTATTAAGGACATGAATAAACATGCTACATGAGATGTTATTATTGTTTCTTAAAAGTGGATGTTATCTTGTATTCATAGACACTATACCTAAAGGTAGTATACATTTGTGTGTACTTAATCCATTGTTTATATTTTGTTTGTTTGGAGGACAAGAGCCTAGTGGAATGGTTTGATATGATGAAATAATGGTTTCCTAAGTGTTTGACAACAATCCTTGAAAATATTATTGGGAAGTTACAAACCAAGGAAGCAAAGAAAATAAATTGAATTTGAGCATAGATACACAACCCTATATTTCATGTAAAACTTTGTTCAGTTTATATTTATATTGATTATAGAAAATTGTGTGCCTTATTTCATGCTAAATAAATTTATAAATAAAATTGAAGTGATAAGGATTATGCAGTATGTTTTTCTTTGTTAGAAGATATTTATAGCTTAAGGTGGTTTTACTAAGAGTTGACAACTTGTTCATTTTGTATTATAAACAAAGTTTTTAACAGATTGTTTTGCTCACTTCGAAGAGAGTATTGTTTTGTTTTAAACATTGTTACTTCATCAAATTTTAAATTTTGGCACACATTGAGGCATTGTAATATTCAAATCAAGTATTGATAAGAGTCAATGAAATGCTCTATTGATGTGTTTTTTCTCGATGCTATAAAGAGGATCAAGGCCAAGCCCCTATAAAACTCATTTGTATTGTGTTCAGTGTCTCTTGTGCATTATAGTCTTCAATTTCTTGATCCTGGGAATTTGATAAATAATCCATCATGTCAAAACTAGTAAATCTATTTGTTGAATCAGAAAATTGGAAAGACGCAAAAACTACATGACTTGATGTCAGAATATGAAAAATCTACTAGTCCTTAATGATTTATGGAACTATATTTATAATGGAGACAAAACTCCACTTAAACCCACTATTGCTAGAGAACTACCAATATGGGAAGCACAAGATGAAAACTCATTTGCACTATTGAGATATTCAGTCACTAGTGAGTTGTATATTCATATTGAAAATGTAAATGATACTTGGACCGCATGGAAAACTTTTAAAAAGATGTTTGATACTCAATCTAAAGTAAAAAATTTTGAGATTCATACTAAATTTCTCAATCAAAAAATCATTAAAGAGGGAGATGTTTTCGAGTACATATCTTGTTTTAAAAATATTTAGCAAGAAATCCTAAAATGTGGTTTTAAATATGTGGAAGAAAGTTCAACAACCACCATCTTGATGAAAGGTTTTCCACACTCCTATAATTTTTTTATAGAAACATCACAATCTACTAATAAATTTGAAAATTAGACTTTTGATTCCCTTAGTGACTTTTTTGTCCAACATGATAAGAGATTTGGTAAAAATAGAACTCAGGGGAGATCTTCTCTTTACCAAATTAAGGAAAGGAGAAATCTCAAGAAGGAGAGGCTCATCAAATGAAATTACAAGAGAAAGAGGTACTTATGATGAAACTATCAAAGGAAGAACCTCATACAATGTAAGAGCAAGATGTAATTATAATGAAAATACAAGAGGAAGAAGTCGGTCTAGTGACAATTAAGAAGGAGAATTCAATACTTTCACCATGGTTGTGGAACAAACAAAGGGAGAGGAATAAGTGATCAAAATCAGCAATACTTTTGGAGATCTTAAGAAAATTTTCATAAAGGTGAAGAAATGACTCAACCTAAATGCAAAAGATGTCTTCCCATTGGACACAAGATAGAAAATTGTAGGACAATAAAATAAGAATTTAAAAAAAATAAATCCAAACAACATTTCATGTCTATTGCTTCAACATCAACTCAATGTTCAAAAAATGAAGAAGATGATTATGTAGTCACAATAATTAAAGAAAATGAATGTGCATATTTAGTGGCCATCAAAAAATTTCCAAGAAAAGAATTTAAAGATGATTGGATACTTGATATATGTGATACCCCTTGGCTTAATGATGTGTTTGTAAATAATGATGGAAAATTTTATTTATTTTTATTTGGTTAAGTATGCTACATGGAAAACAGACAAACATTTTAATTTTCAGTAATTCATTACTAATAATGGCTATTTATAGAATTTGTAATTATCTACTATTTTGTATATAAAGACAAAATTGGGAAATTAATGGCCAAGTACACATGGTTGAAAGAGAAAAAGTGTTGTAATTTAATAATGAAAAGTTACCAATATTATCCATTTGTAAGTCCTATGCATATAATATGGGTGATTATATTTAATCAAGAAATTATAATATTAGCCAATTAAATGTTTCCTAGAAGACAGGGAGTTGTCCTCAAGAGTGGGAAACAAAAGTTCATTAATGAACATACAACTACCTACCACATGTTGTTGAGGTGGAGGTGGTTATTAACCACCAACAGAGTGGTAGATGGATAATATCTGGGAATTTTATTGCCATTGTCTAATGATTTTTCTAACGGAGTAAGTAGAGAGATTGAAGAGAAGCAAGGAATGAATAGAGAAAAAAATTGCAGGCCTAGTTGCTTGGGGGGACAAGTAGTTGTTGTGTTAAGGTTTGGAGGAGCCAAATACCTGTCTATTAATTTCCCATGAAGAGAAATCTTGTACCAAGTCGATATTTCTAACTGTTTACTTATTTACTTGGAAATAGGAAGGATTCATATTATATGATTTTAGTAGATTGTGTTGTGATGTTTTATGTACACCTTGTATGAAATGATAGAAATATTAAGATATTTTTCGGACTGGTATAGAAACATAGAAAGTTAAATAGATTAGGATTATTTTCTAGATTATTGTAACGACTTATATAGTGTTCCAAATAGGATTTGGAACATGTGAGTGTTATTATTTGAATACTAGTTTTGAGATGATTTCAATAGGAAAACGAAATATAGATTATGAATGCTTGAATTTGTATATCAATATTTCAAGGAAAATAATTAAAAAAAAAGAAAAGAAAAGAGTATATCTATCTATCTATCTATCTATCTATCTATCTATCTAATTCTATCTATATATATATATATATATAATATATATATATATATATATATATTATAGATATATATATATTATTATTTAAAAATGAAAACCTTTTGGTTCATAAAATACTATGTTGTATATAGTAAAAGTTTGGAGCACTTTGACTAGAACAATGAACAAATATAAGTAAAGATGTTGTAGCTAAGTAGTAAATTACATGGGAATAATCAAACATTACAAATGATGGGAAAGTATTCTATGTGAATAAGTTATACAAGATTTTATTTTTTATCGTTTCTCTGAGATAATTCATGTAATAGACTCAAGATAAATATAGAGTTGAAAGGTACATGAAATGTATTTGTGTCATTAGAATAAGCATCCAAGAAAAAAACATAAAAATACTGAGAATTTCATTCTCCAAGTATTATAAACCTAGTACAAAGAGGCTCGAAGCCTATACAAATAATATTATAAGGCCAAAAATAAAAAATTAACAGTTAAGGAACAGTATATGCCTTGAGAGGCATTAGCAAAGCATCATAATTTATAGTCCAGATAAGATAAGATAAGATAATTATTTTTATGTCCAATCGATGACCACAAAGTAGGTCAAAGGGATTGTTGAGTACACTGATGTATATACAAAGCGGGAGAACCAAATGGTCTCCTATAAAAGATACAATGCACGAAGTAAATCAACATCTGGCCCTAACGGAGAAGATCCAGGAGCTAATAGGTCTCAGGATCAAACCCATCTCTCTAACATTTGAGGCTGAATGAATAACACTGATAAAACTCAACAAAGTTTGTTGGCCTGATGAAGAGTCGATTGCAAGTGCAGATTGTCCACTAAATCGTATCCTAGGGGGGTTCACACGCTGTTGAATGCTGGAGGACCTAGTATGTCTCCTAGGAATGGATCTGAGACAAAACTGTTGTTGATATCTCGTGTGACAAGGTGAGGTCCCATGGATCCTCACTAATTTGGAGTTCTGTTACGTATTGGTATCAATTGATCTCTTGGTGCCCCTGAAAAATGTTGTGATCCTCTGTGTGGGGTCTAGTTTGATGGAAGGCTGAAGAATATGCACTCAGAACCTAAGAGCCTCTTACATATATGGGGCCAAACATCTTTGATCGGGGTACCTGAAAAAGTCTGCGAGGGTCCGAGAATCTCTGAACAAGCAATGAAACCTTCCTCTAATTTCGTAGTAGATAGGGCATCCAAGGATGAAGTGCACCTCGATTTCCACTTCCTGTAAATGACATACCTGGCAGAGTCTGCCTAGTCTATCCACCTAGTGGTCTGTCTCTACTTGAAGTCTATGAGAACCCACTCTGAACTGGCCTAGAGGAATGTGAAGAGCATGCATCTAGTGGTGAAACATATATTGGGTTCGAAAAATGAGCCTGTCTCTCAACTCCAAGAAGTGCTCAGTGTAGAAGGCCATCTTTGGGCGCAACCCTCCTGGACGATTGACCGAGGTGACCTGGATGAACTGCCTGTAGATGTCCTCCTTGATGATATTGTTTAACTCCTGTCTAGTAGGTAAAAGGTGACCATGAACATCTAAGGAATATCAGAAAGGAGGGATATGATCCAACTTAATTCCCATTGACTCTAAGAAGTTTGAAACTCTTGTAAACCAACATCTGGCTCGGCCTGAGGGAGTAGAACGAGCAATAGTCTTAGAAGAGCAATATGTCAAGTAAGGATAACGGTCCCTACTCTTTATCGAGTCTGCCAAGCCTTGGACATGATGCAAGAATGAAACTAGCCTTGGACACGATGCAAGAATGAAACCAATCTGAAGACCGTCTCAAGCCGAAAGGGCTGAGCTCCAAACTCTACAAGGATGATGTGTTGCGACGCTATCAGTTTGCACCTAATTATTCAATGGTGGAGAAGAATCTGGACTCTCTCAGCTAAAGCCTAGTCTGACTCAAGTTAAGATGGTCCCCAAATCTCTGAGCCATATAGAACAGTGGGACGAATCAAGGTGTCCATGATGCTCATATTGGACGAGATGTCCTGGAAGTGGTATCGAAAGCACTTTCTCTCGAGAAGGGCTAAGGATCCATATCCTTTGTTGATATGAGGCTGAAGCGCTAGTCGCAAACTGAAGTAGGGACCTGAGAATTGCACCCCCATGTTGTGGAGGTAAATCCCCTCTGTGGACAAAGGCGATCCCTACTAGCCCAGATCAGGTCTAGCAACAATCATACAATGCTACCACGCAAGTTCCTAATTGCAAATTAAAGACCAATGATGAGGGCTTACCTGGATTCCAACGCTAGTGCTTGTAGAAGAGTTGACACTCCCGTTCCTTTTCTCCGACTGGTCACGATCCCCACGATCTCCGTGAATGGACACCTGCACATGCAAAGAACGACACAAACACAAGCATAAAATCCAATAGATGCAACTATATATCAATCAGAAAGGATATAACTCATCATCATTACAAACAACAATAAGAGTGGAACCATAATAATAATCATTTATTAATGATAAACAAAGAAGAATACAACCATAGTTCTGACGTCAAATCCTCCTTTGGCTGGGTGATCAGCAACACATGTCTTGCAAAGCTTGTTGGGAATGGGAACAATCCTCTCTCTCCTTGGTTATGGGACAATAATCTCCTTACTTAGATTTGGCCTTATGGGTATGAAGAAGGCTTCTTGCAGCATGAACTTGACAATTCTCAATCTCTGGAACTAGCTTGCCTAAGGAAAATGGACAAGCTTTTATAGATAGAGGAGGGGGAGTTGGGATCATCCACAATATTCATGGGATTGGCTTTATCACTAAGAAGCTTCCATGAGAGGTGGAAAACCACTTCCCCTCTATGGAGATTCGAAGCCAAACCTCCCAACTCAAGATAGATTCAGTCCAGGAGTTGGTTAGGATGAATCTTCCGTTGTTGGTTTGTTAAAAAACACTACCCATTTTGGCTAGCGCGAGTACGACTCTGTGACAGAGCACCAACTGGCACGCCCTCTTTAGAGATTTCCCCCATTGGTGCAAGTGTTGCACTGTGAAACCGAGCCAATGGAAAAAGGGTTGTTTTTATGGGTTTTTTGCAGGAGATGTCTTCAGGGCAAATGAAGTTCATGCTCAGGGGAATACAATGCAAGTGTTTGCAGGTTATGTCACTTCTCACAGGTCCTGGAATGAGTCCTCCAAGATGTGGGAGAAGGGGTAATGGGGACGGTGACAAATTGTTGTGTAACAGATGCCCCCTAAAGCATGAGGCCCGAGAGAGAGAGAAGTGTGAAATGCTTTACAAGAACACGGCCAACCAAAAACATTGCTGCCGGAAAACCTGCGTGGAGAAGTACAACTGATATCTCAAGTACATGATATATGTGGTATGGGCGCAGCCATCCATAGTAGAGTACATAAGAATCTAGATCCAAGGTATGGATGCAGCCATCCAGTGAGGATCGATAAATAGACTCGGGCATGGTCACAACCATCCAGTGAATGAGTCATGTAATAATCATAATAATCCACAAAATCACAACCTGGATCCCAACAGACAAAATTCAGGGTCTTGCGCTCCATCTCGACCCGAACAAAGTGCAAGTTCAAGCATGTGAATATGGGAGTCAAAGTCGAACATGCAGGAACATCGTCTGATTACCAGTCAATTATGAGAACTGTTAACAGACACGAGAGGTACCACCAATAATAACAATGGCCCTCAAGGTACTATAGGTACAATCTACGGCGTGCGAATCAGTGAGCCGGCGTCGAACACCTGTAGAATCATTCGATCGGAGGCCAATGAGGGAAGCCTCGCGTCAAACACGAAGAACCTGCCATTGAGGCATGCAGGTTCCCATGCACCTGAAGGGAGTCTCTAGGTAAACTTCCTGGATAATGAGCTGAAGTCGACAGGAAGCGACCTTGATCGAAGGCGGGCCATAGTGTTTCCCACATCATCGACGCGAGACAGAGTAGGATAATATTTTTTGTGAATTAGGATTATGTGAGTTATCAAAGGGAGGTTGATTATTCTGCAGAGGTTAACTTCTCTTGAACATATTGGTGGCACGACAGTGGACTTGGCAGTGTTTGACATCAAATGATCAAAGGTCATGGCGACAAGACAACGAGCAGATGAGAGGTCAAACAGGATCACCTAAACCCACGGAGGCAAGTGAAAAATGAGATGAGATGTCCCCACCCAGACACGAATGCAGACAAGTGCCATGTTCAAGAGCAACATACTGCCAACACGACAATGATTTTGGTTCCATTTTCCCCGCCATTTCTGGTGAGTACCCCAGTTATTTTTTATGACAAGCGTGACGGGGATAGCATATGCTTGTAAGGCGTCATTTCGACGGAATCCAATGTCATCAAGTTTTAACGAGTCTGACAAAGGAAGAACTCGGCGTATTTTCATGTTTAGAGAGTTTGAAAAGACAGCGGAAAAGTAAACTCCAGGGTGTCCTTTTTCGTAAAGTTGTGTCTCTCGAGCCCGAAAAAGTATAAAACAATGCTCGAAAGAACCGCCTGACCATTACGATCGAGCAGTACTTTTCATGATTAGTGATCTCGGCTTGAAAAAGTAAAAAAGTGATCGAAACCACGTCATTTCATAACCGTTAACGAACCTGAAACAACAAAGGTTCGACGATCTTTTCGTCTTTATACGGTTGGAAAAGAGTTTAAAGACGACCACCTCTCATTTACGTTTAGCGAGTCGAGAGGAATAACTCGGCATTCTTTTCATGTTTAGAGAGTCAGAAAAGAGCAGAAAGATGACTCCATAATGACTTCTTCGTGTATTTACCGAGTCCGAAAAAATATAAAATAAAACTCGTTTCATCACCTAAGTCGCATAAAATCCTGTCGCTACACAAAAACAAGTGTAAAATCCATTTTCGACAAAAATATATATTAAAATATTCATAAAAATGACTTTTAAAACCTATTTAGGGTTAAAAAAGCTATAAACATGTGAAAATGGTAAAAACTAAATTTATTTTTTACTTTTACCTCATTTGAGAGCAACAATAGTGCTTTTGGTGTGCGATCTTTGGGTGACGATTGCGACGAATCCGTGCGACCATTTGGAGCGCCGCCAGTTCCAGGTAAGAGGCATCTTCTCATACTCCATTTTAGTCCATTTTGTAGTTGTTTTATCTTGCTTTATCGACCTCTGGGGAGATATTTTGAAAAACTAGGGTTGTGCCCATTGGCGCGGGTATCGGGCACGGACCCGCGCCAATGGGCCTTTTTATCCCAAAGGCCCACGCCAATGGGCACGACTGTTTTAAAAACAATTGCGCCAATGGCTGAGCGCATCCATTTTTCAAAATTTAACATTTTAAATGCAATTTCACTCCATTTCTTAGTTTACCAAGGACCTAATTGATGTTTTTTTGATCTTGTGGCTACAGGGCAACGAACAAAATGGTGATCCAATGGAAGGAAAGGGAGCATGATAGAGTAGATGAATTAGCCATAGCAGATGAAGATTGCATGGAAGCCCTTAGGAATTGCGGGCTAAAGAAATACTTCCTCACGCCTTACCTACGAGCTCAACCGGAGCTCTTACGGTACTTGATCAATCTTTGGGACGAACACGAGCAAGTGTTCCATATACGATATCAAGTGTTGGAGCTGGACATATTTGACGTCTATTTCATCACAGGACTGTCGCACAGAGGGCCGGTGCCTCTATTGACAGGTAGCAGGCCATCTGGTGAGAAGATGGGGGAGGTGATGGCACGGGTATGCCCAGGGGCACAATTCAAGTCTGGAAGTTCAAAGGTGGATATTGCCACTATTCAGGACCTAACACTCAAAGTGGTGTTATTCACCATCACACGAGCTGCGGAGGTGCAGGCACCCCATGAGGCAACAAAGAACCAACTTATACTGGCTACAGAGTGTCTGAATCCGACTATCTTTGGTTGGGCCACGGCGGTGACTACCAACATGAAGAGACAACTTACAAAAGGTAAGTGAGGCAAACTGCAGCAATTTGGGTATGGTTCTATTCTGGTGACGTTCATTTTGGAATGGTTACCAATCTTTCATGGCCAAGGGGCCTTCGTACCTAATCCGGTGCCTCGAGAGCCGAGAATGGCTCGTTGGGAAGTGTTGATGCCTAGAGGGGGGGGAGGCCAGCAAATGTCATGGAGGCTAGAGTTTTTTGGGTGGCTCCACCGCCAGCTGATCGTGGTCGAGGATTGGCCGTATGCGGGGACTAACTTTACAGGTGACCCTGATCTCCCACTACCAGAGGGAGAGGATTGGGATGAGGAGCTAGGTATGACCTCTTTTTGATTTTATGTTTTATGTTTTTTGTTTGTTTGTTAATACATGCTTGTTCTAACAACAATTATATGTATATGCAGACGTTGGCCCAGAGCGACCAGCCGACATGTCTCCTATCTCGAGGAGAAACCAGCCTGCAACAGATCCTCAGGAGGAGGGTGCTGAGGGGGGAGAACTCATCGAGAACCTTGAGGGTATTGCTCGAGGGATTCCGGATTATGCTCGGCTAGCGGATGTCTCGTTAGTGTACCAGAGACACATGGTGGGGGTGCCCAGTCACATCCACCGTCTCTTGAGACGCCTAGTGCGGGCAATGACATGCTACCATGAGCACCATAGGGATTAGATATCTAGGCTTTATTTTCATGCATATTTTTTTGAGAGACATGTTGTCTCTGTATGCATTAAGACAAACATGTATTATTTTTTGATGATGCACGCTGTGCAAACATTTGGACATATATATATATATACACACACACACACACACACACACACATATGCTTATGGTTTATTGTGTTTTATGCTTCTTATGCTATTTTAAATTATATGTTATGCAAATGTCTGTCCAATACATAATTGGCTAATGCATCAGTTAGCGTATTAAATCGTCTTGGAATATGTTGATATGTGATGAAATCAAAATCCCTTTCTAACAACTTAACATGTAGATATAACCTTAAAATCCGATGGTCTCTGACGGAATAACATCCATTGAGCTGGTGGACGACACGCTGAGAGTCCAAGTTCACAACCAATGTTTGAATACCGAGATTAATCGCCTCGGCTAGTAACTCAATCACAACACTATACTCAGCAACATTGTTCATGGTACAACCTAGACAAACCCCTTGAAGGTCTACTAACTCACCATGAGGATTGTAGATCACCCATGCCGCAAAGGACAGGTTGCGTGTACTGCGGGAGGCGCCATCAGCGAAACCAACGTAAGATGAACCAGACATCTGTCCAAGAAGCAAAAGGACACAATAAGCGGCAATCACGCTGACACACCAAGACAAAAACATGAAAACATGCACACACAACACACTTGCTAAAGCACATGTATGTACAGAAAATAGAGTGCCTGGAATTCATGCATAAGATTTTTTCAAGTAAAGCCCATTCCAGGGCTTATCCAGGGGATTTCCGTTGTAGTCAATCAGCTCGTAGGCCCCTTTTTGCAAAAATTTCTTTACAATGTAAGGCATGTGCCACATGGGCTCTAATTTCCCCGCCCCCAGCTTATCATTAGATTGATCGTAGAGTAGGACTAAATCTCCCTCAACAAAAGAACGAGGATGAACATTGTGATCGAAGTGAGTTTCCACTCACTTCTTCTGTGCTTCGATAGCTAAAGAGGCTAGTCGACGAGTCTCGTCTAACCGCTCCAGGTAAAGAAGGCGTTCCTCTATCGGAGTAGTGTTAGGGAGTAATTCGACGGCTAATGTTAACGAAGGGATCTCACACTCGATGGGAAGGGTAGCCTCCAGTCCATAAACCAATTGGAAAGGAGTGAAATCGGTGGCATCCTTCACAGAGGTTGGGTAGGCCCACAAGGCAGAGAACAACATCAAGTGCTAGTTGGACTTATGCATGCCAATGGTTTGTTGAAGCATCGTAACTAGAATCTTGGTGACGGATTCTACTTGACCGTTGGCCTGAGGATAGTATGGAGTCGAGCTATCGTGTCATAGGCCCAACTGGGTTGTAAGCTCCATCATCATATGATTACGGAAATGCTTGCCGTGATCAGTGACGATGGCTTGAGGGACTCTGAACTGTGAGATAACATGATTAAATAAAAATTGCGCCGCGGTGTGACCGTCTTCAGACAATGTGGGCATCGCCTCGGCCCATTTCATGAAGTAATCATCAACAACGATGATATACCCATGCCCCCCGGCCGAGCGAGGGTTACAGGTCATATAATCAATGCCCCATTTTGCAAAAGGGCCGACGGTAACAACGAGGTGTAGTGGAGTGGGAGGCGCACGCATCTTCCATTGGTAGATTTGGCACTCATGACAAGAGCGGACGGCAAGAATGTAGTCCTTAATGATGGAGGGCCAAAAGTAACCAGCACAGAGGATTTTCTGTGCAATATCATATCCGGACATGTGACCGCCACAAGCACCAGAATGGTAGTCATTTAAAACTTTCTCAGCTTCCTCGAGTGTTAAGCATCGACGGAGAACAGAATCAACGCCGAGGCAGTATAGGGTGTCCCCAACAATACGATATGGTTGGGATTGATGGCAAATTCGTCATCGAGCATCCTTAGATGTCTCGGAACGAAAAGAGGACGTCTGTAAATAGACAATGATATCCCCATACCAAGGATTGAGGGTGCTGATTAAGAAGAGGGTTTCGTCTGGAATATGATCCTCTAACCGAGAGGGTGCGGTAAGAGATGGCAAAGAGCACAACAATTCAGCGAAAACGAGAGATTTCTTGGACTTGGCAGTAGTTAATTCCAAGTCGAACTCTTAGAGGATAACAATCCACTTCGAGTACTTGCCCCCCAGCAGCTGACGTGACAAAATGTACGTCATTGGGTTGCAATCAGAGATCATTGTCGCAGTAAGCAACAAGATATATGAAGCGAACAAAGTTCCTTCTATAAATTAATTACTCCAAAATACTTGGAATGTCAAGATATCCATTTAGGATATAAATATTATATTAAATAAAATGAATAAGAATGAATGATGATTTACAAATGAGAACGAGAGGCTTGCTTATATACCAAGCAAGTGTCTCTTCATGAAGAGTCATGTCTTATTAGACATGCCTCTTCAACCTTAATTACTAGCTTAACTAACTATTATTTATGATTATTATCTTTTACATTATATTTATATTATTTATATATTTTATTTGTTACATTGCCTTCTTCCTCAAAAAGCTTTGTCCTCAAAGCTTGTCGATGAAACATGCTTGATCTCTTTTTCTACTTCGAAAGTCTTTCTGTCTCGGAATAGTCATCCTCGTCGATACAAGTTGATAAGATCTTCTTAGTGACAAACAAAATTGTTGCACTGAGGAGGGATTAGACCATCCCAAACTAATCTTTTGTATAGTATTCTGATCACTGGAATTTTGTAACGACTTGTTAGCATAAGACTGGATTGATGTTATGTCATTATTCTCTGGAACATTAGTTTGTTGTTTCTGTTCTGAATGGTCCTTATATGTAGCTTGGTTGAGTTGTCTAATCTTGTGATTCGAATGCCGATATAAAGTTTTTAGATTTTCTTCTGGTGAGGATGTTATTGAATTGGTTATGGAACATTCACTTGGGATGTTCATTGTCTGAACTACAACATCTACGTGTGTTGTTTCTTTAACTGACTTGTCTACTTGAGTTGTCATATTCACTCGATCGGTGTTTGTTGTTTTGTCATCAATTTGAATTCCTACATTTGATGCTTCTTTCTTGATAAGTTGTTGTACCTTGTTTTCTAATGACTTCTTATCCTTCTTAATCATCTTAATTTGCGTCAACACAATTTTTTCACTATGGTTTTTAAGTCGAGAAACTTCTTCATTTTTGTCAATAGTGATTTTGTCAATTTCATTTTGTATATTTTGTAATACGTTTTTACCTTCATGAGAAATTACTTTTGAAATATCCGATATATCTTCTGGCGTTACTGAATTAGGTTTCAGTGTAACATCTTGGAGCGTTATTTTCTTCTTCTAGTAAGAAAATGTTAAAAACTTTTTCTTAGTATTTAGAATAAAGGAACCTAGAGTTTTCATCCATGGTGATCCCAAAACAATGTCACTATCGTTAAAAGATAGGGTTTTCACGGTGAATTGTGTGGTAAAAGTATAATCTCCAATATTTAGATGTAAATTGCTTATATCGTATTGTTTGCCAAAAAAATTTGTTTCAACTATATTTGATTCAGGAATCACCAATTGATTAACACATTTAGGACTAACATAATTATTTCCTTTAGTAGGACTGATAGAGATTATGATGTCTCTTCCTGCGAGTGATCCTTTGATGTTAAATAGTGTGCGAACACATGTACTACGGTTTTCAGGAAACCTTTCATTACTAGTCTCCATTTTTTCCTTTATGTTTTTATGTAAACAATATGTCAACTGGAGCTATTTTTATTATAAAATATCACTTATTTCTCCTATATATATTTTTCAAAATATTCTCCTCTTCTTCTTCTTTTTTTTGTTCCTCTCTTTTAATAATTTTTTTATATAATAATAATTTATATATATAATAATAATTTATATATATTATAACATTATAATTATATAAAATTTATATATACTTTTTTGAGACACACTTTTCCTTTTATATGTAACTATATAAGGCTTATAGAGTATCCTTTTTTATAATAATAATAATATTTTTTTCTCGGAAAATTTGGATGAGACGTGACTCTTGGTACGGTCACAATCTTAGATTTGAACGATTAAAATTATTTAGATCACACCTTTTTTTCTCCAATGTTATCAAAATATCTTTTACTTTTAAAATACCATGGGCTATTACCATGGGTTGTTTTTAGAACCTCCGTTAAAATGTTCTCCACGTAAAAAGTAAATGTTCTCCACCTAAAAAGTAAAACGTATTCCTTTCGTTTTTTTTTTACTTTTTAAAATACCATGGGCAATTACCATGGGTTGTTTTCAAAACCTCGATTAATGTTCTCCACGTAAAATGTAAAACTTACCACTGGTTTCTAAAACCACGCGCTTCTCCACGTAAAAAGTCTTAAATATACTTGAAAATATTCCCGCTTATCTTTATTATGCACTTTTTATCAATAATGTAAAACCTTTTTTTATATATATATTTTCACTTTTTTGTTTGTTTGTTCAGAATATATTATTTCCTTCCCTCTTTTTTTTTTTTATATACCCTTTTTCTTTATTCTTTATTATTATTTTTTTTAATTAGTAGCAAATGGCCAAAGACCTAAAAAATGGAGAATCTCCCAATATATAGCGAAACGCTTCAATTATGACAGCAACAAGGTTGCTTCAATTATGACAGCAACAAGGTTGATGATAGGTTGATAGCCAAAGGCCTGGTGATCAGCCAAACGTGGCTCTGATACCAAATGAAGCGAACAAAGTTCCTTCTATAAATTAATTACTCCAAAATACTTGGAATGTCAAGATATCCATTTAGGATATAAATATTATATTAAATAAAACGAATAAGAATGAATGATGATTTACAAATGAGAACGAGAGGCTTGCTTATATACCAAGCAAGTGTCTCTTCATGAAGAGTCATGTCTTATTAGACATGCCTCTTCAACCTTAATTACTAGCTTAACTAACTATTATTTATGATTATTATCTTTTACATTATATTTATATTATTTATATATTTTATTTGTTACAATATAATGGTGGAAGTGTTGGACAACACAAACGGCGGCCAATGCCAACTTCTCAATGTAAGCATATCGAGATTCCGTATCTAGTAAGTTGCGGCTGAGATAATAAATGACGTGTTCAGTGCCATCATCATCATCTTGAACAAGAACCATGCCAATAGTGGTATCGACAGCAGCCAGATACAAATTGTAATCACGATGGTAATTAGGAGGACGCAACAAAGGGGCGGAAATAAGGAGAGCCTTGAGGTGCTCGAAGGACTCTTGAGTGGTGGCATCCCATCGAAACGGGGTGTCTCACTTTAGTAACCGCATAAAACCTTTGGCTACCTTGGCATAGTTCGGAATGAAGCATCCTAAAAAATTCGCTTTACCCTGCAGGCTATGCAATTGCTGCAAAGAAGCAGGGGGAGGAAGATTCAGAATGGCCTCAACTTTAAGGGGATCCAGACGGATTCCCTCTCAGGAGACGATGAACCCAAGAAGTCTACCAGACTCTACGTAGAAGACACACTTATGCGGGTTGAGCCGAATACGGTAGTGTCGACAGCGGAGAAAGATTTTGCGGAGATGAGCGGGATGGTCTTGACGCTTAGCTGAATGAGATGGTAGATCATCCAGGTAAGGTTGCACGATGTGTTGAATATCATGGAATGCATAAGACATCGCGCGTTGGAAGGTAGCACCGGCGTCTTCAGACCAAAAGGGAGCTTTTTGTAAGCGAAAGTGCCCCATGGACAGATAAAGGCGATTTTGTGTTTATCGGCTGGCGCAATATTAATCTGGTTATAACAAGAGAAACCATCCATAAATGAGTATATCTCACTTCCGGCACACTCATCAATGAGCTGGTCAATGAAGGGGGTGGCATAGTTATCCTTGGGACAGGCTCGATTAATATCACGGTAATCAACACAAACCCTGATGGTACCCTGCTTTTTATCTACAGGGACGATATTGGAAACCTAATATGTGAGTGGGATGGGGTAGATAAAGCCAGCCTTGAGAAGCTTTTCGACTTCCGCTTTAATGGCCACAGCCTTTCGGGGGTGCACGGGGCGTAAACGCTGTCGGACAAGCTTAGCTCCCGGATACGTGGGTATCACATGTACCACAATGCTTGGGTCAATGCTAGGCATTTCTTTGTAAGACCAAGCAAAGACGTCACGAAACTCGCGAAAAAGACCAATATAAAGCTGAATTTCCTCAGGAGTAAAAGTTACTCCAATATAGATATGCTCGACAATCCCTGGTTTAACAGAGATTTCAATCGGTTGGGTTTGTGTGATGTTTCCTAGGTTCCCTTCAGAGGACACTTGATATACTTGGATGGGTGTCTGAAGGGGTTGTGCAGGGAGACAATGAGCAAACCACTCGAGACAGGCAAGCATTTCTTGATGGGCAGGGAGGAACGAGGATCGATGGTGAAGATTGGACCAAGGGGGTTCCTCGAGAGACATAGTCTCTATAATGGCTTCATAAGAAGGAAATGTTTCCTTTAAAGGATCCGAAGAAGCATAGTCTCCAAGCCAAGGGGAATGAGAATACGAGTCAAGAGCTCTGCTCAAAGAAGCAGATTCAGGAGGAGGAGCCGATACAGAAACAATCTCGACGTAGTTGAGCTCGGCGGGACTCAACGACATCTCATCGCCCCATGATTCTATCTGGTCAAAGGGGGGAAGAACCCAAGGATCAGAACGAACTGAAATCATATTGACAGAAGTGACGTTCGGAGGCAGGAGTGAAAAGACACCCATGAGGGCAGGATCTTTAAAGAGCCCAGCTCCCACACTCTCTAATGGAATGGAGGTATGCTCCACAAAAGGCATGTTGCCTTCGGAAGAGGAGGCAAAGAAAGAGAGCTGGTCTACTGTGACAATTTTCCCTTGATGAGGGAAACGAATGACACGAAATAGAGATGAAGCCATGGCACGCATGGCATATGTCCAGCTCCGGCCCAAAAGGAGGTTGTACGTAAGATTAGCATCAACGACTTCAACTTACACTTCAACAGTCTTCCCTTCCAAAGTAATAGGAAAGCATTGGAGGATACCATAAGGGCGAGATTCTCTCCCATCAAAGGCTTCCAAGGTTGTAGGAGACTGACTCAAAGTTGGAGAACCAATAGCCTTCCAACATGCAACAAACATAATGCAAGTTGAAGTGCCTTCATCAATAACCGTACGATGAATCATTTTAGAATTGATGATGAACTAGATAAGGAAGGCAATTTGATGAGGCAATCTCGGTACATGGCTCTCAAGATCAACAGTAATCAAATCCGAGTCGGCCAGGTCGATGCCACCGATGGCCGATAGCAAGGGCTTCCTCTGGGGGGGCAGCTCTGGAGAACTTCTAGAGTGGACATAGCTGACGGAGCCTAAGCTAAGTCCTCAATGATGCTGTAGTGCTGGGCAACATGAGCATTAGAGTTGTAAGAAGATCTCCAGAGTACACCTTTAGGAGGGGGTCGAATAGGCGTCTCAGTGTTAGGTCTCTCGATATGGAGTGGACTAGAACTGGATGGAGGAGCGCTTGAGGGAATCTCAGGCTCTTTCCCGGCATGTAACGGATATTCTTTCGCTCGAGTAGTAATGTGAACGGGAATCGTTCCAGCCATGAACACTTGAGAACCAAAGGGAGAAGAAAATGAGGATGGGTCAGCCACCATTTGTGTTTATTGTGAGGGGAAGGTTCTTTCAGCACCGCAGGAGTCCCAGGAGCACCTTTCAACAAGCGACTAACTTCAGACCGCCTTAGGCAGTCTTTGGTATAGTGATCCTCGTCATAGATAAGACAAGGATACTTGGGTTTACGTTTGGCTCCTTCCTCGGGCGGAGGTTTAGGGGAGTCCTACTTGGGTTGATCAGATTTATTTTTCCCTTTTCCCTTCTTTTTTCCTTTCGAGGCTTTATCCGCCATGGTGGACTGGACAACGTTAACCTTGGAAGTATTTCCAAAATTAGACACAGCCTGAGAAGTATTTTTGTTCAAAGCATTCGACTTTTGCTTCCCAGGGTTCGCGGAAGATTTCTTAGAAGACGGATTTACAGATCCAATAACACCGTCAACAGATGGCTTTGGCGGAGCTTTGGATGTTTCGGGTCTCGGGGCATCAGGCAAATAATCATATAGGGTACCAGACTGGGAATAAACCAAGTCCAGGTACTGAGCATGTGTAATGACCTACTCTTCAGTTACACATGCTCCCATAGCAATGTCTCGTGTGATCGCAGGGACAAAGGAGGTTGTAAACCAATCGGTTAAGAGCTGGTCAGGAATCCAGAACTTAATCAAATGACGACACCTTCTCCATTCATATATATGATCAGATATGTGCGTGGCCGTGTCCTGTTTAAGAGACGTGAGGAGATGCGTTCCCATCTCATACCGAATTGGCAACTGAAAATGAATTAGAAATTCCATTTCCAACGAGTTAAAATCTTGAAAGGATCCACGAGTTAGCTCAATGTACCACTTAGCAGCAGTGCCAGTGAGAGTCTTTTGAAAAAGGCAGAGCCGGATTGAATCATCAAGCCACAAATTTGATGAACACCAAAGGTGATAATCATAACGTGGGCTTGGGGGTCTTCTCCAGCTTTGCCATCGAATTTGGAACAATCACTGGGAATCTCGGTTGGAACTGGTGGCCATAATGGATTATGAAGGATAGGATCATTAGTCAATTTGGACACATCTGGCAGTTCCAATGTTGCTAAGAAGGGTAACTGAGGATTGAAGGACATTTGTGGCCGCAGATAAGGGGAATCACTAGGGTTCCAACCAGTTGTTGGTTGCCCCCATTGATTTTATCCGGATGGAACTGACCCATAGGGGTTTTGTCCATAGGGATTCTGTCCATAGGGGTTATAGCCATAACTGGACGGCTGACCTTGGACTTGCCCCCTAGCACCCCATTGATTACCAACTTGCCCTGTAGGAGCAACATACTGTTGCTGGTTCTGATAAGGAGTCACCTGCATTTGTTGATAATTTTGTTAAGGGGAAAACTGAGCTTCCCCCTGGGATTGCTGGAAACCATAAGGTTGTTGGGCTCCATACTAAGCCCGGGGACCAGGCTGTGCTTGATAAGAAGGTTGAGACTGAAACCCACCTTGCATTTGAAGACCAGCTTGGGTCTGGGGCCCAGCCTAGGGTTGGAAACCGAGTGGAGCTTGAGAAGCAACAACCATTTGCATGCCCGATTGAGTAGGCCAAGAAAGATGTCCTTGAGAGGATTGGGGTTGGGCCATCTGGCCAGAAGGTTGTCCCGATTGAGCTTGAGATTGACCCACTTTCCTAGAAGGTTGAGCTTGCTGGGTGTTGGGTTCTCCTTGTACAACCGAGGGTTGTCCTGATGGAACAGATGGTTGAGCGGACTGGACGATTGGTTGTCCTTGAGGTTGACCAACTTGTCCAGACGGTTGACCAGACTGGACAGTGGGTTGGCCTTGTTGTATGTAAGGTTGACCACCCTGCCCAGAAGGGTACCCCTGCTAGATCCCAGGTTGTCCTTGTTGCATATAAGCTTGTCCTGGATTGCCAGAGGGTTGACCGAAAGGGTATCCCTGCTGGACCCCAGGTTGTCCTTCTTGCATATAAGGTTGTCCTAGATTTCCAGAGGGTTGCCCAAGATAAGTGAAAGATGGACCACCATAGGCCAAAGGTTGTCCCTGAAAGGGTTGTCCTTGCAGGCCTCCAGGTTGCCTTGGATAAGATTGCCCGTAATACTGCTGCCCAGAAGAAGGTTGTGTGTAAGATAGCTGACCTTGATAAGGTGGTCCTTGATAAGGAGGTCCTTGATCCGAAAGGGGTGCTTGGCCACCACCGTAATGAGTGGTACCCCAAGTAACATTTAACGGGACTGAGACCTCAACCGCAGGCTGAGATGGCAAGGATCCAATATAAAGATGATGCCCTACAGGGTCATAGTAACGAACTGGACCTTGCGTGCCCAGATTCTGGACGGCTTGCAAATACTGATTGTATTCCTCCCCTGCTGCAATGGAACCAAAAGAAGGTGGAGCACTAAGTGTAGGATCGACAACTCCAAATGTAGGTACCGACTAGCCACTATTTACCGAACCGTGGGACGGACCAGCAACAGTGGTTACAATCGAGGATGTCGTAACGACACTAACAATATGCGCTGAAGAAGCTACACAAACAGTTGGAATAGTCGGGACTGAAGTGACAACTGTATTGTCAATTTGAGGAATAAAAGATCCCGTAGTGGGAGTGATGTTTTGATCCCACATGGTACCCGAGGAGGAGTTCCTAGAACCCATAACATCCCTCAAAGCCTTGTAGCGTAATGGCAACGTGACACTGAGAGGGGTGACACTGAAGGGTGGGGTTAGGACCGAGATAGGAGTTTCGACACTCGTCACAACGGGTGTTTCACTCGCGATGGGAGATGTGTCATCCATATCAGAGGAAGACATTGGGATTGAAACACCAGTAGGAGTAAAAGGAGTATCCTCTTCGGAAGGCTCCCAAACAGGGTTCCAATGTAGATCGTCAAAATCATATTCTGGAGTGCGGGAGTTCAATGGTTGGACACTCGGAATAACAGGGAGAGTACCACTACCAACCGGTGTCTCAGGAGCAGCAGAAGAAGGAGACCCTTGGTCACTAGGGACGGGAGACGGGATCGATGATTCCGCCAGGATGATTCGATTCAAAAAATCCTAGACAAATGATTCCGCCAGGATGATTCGATTCAAAAAATCCTAGACAAACTAACGAGAAAAGACCCTACTCAAACTAATGCAAACAAGATCTAACAGGGTAAATGTGAACGTGACCGAATAAATTTTAAGACAAAAGGACATAACTTGACCTTTTCATCTTTAAAGAGTCGAGAAAAGGACAAAAAGATTACTCTAGTCACCTTCGAATGTTTAATGATCCCGAAGTGACAAATGCTCAGATGAACCTTTTCTTTTAGGGAGTCCGAAAAGGATCAAAAGTGACTACTCCGGAGAACTAGGCAAAAGGTTTACCAGATAATCCATAAAACTGCATATACACCTTGGCAATCATATGAAAATCAATGACTTTCCGTACGACAGTCAATCTTCCCGAATGTTGTGTTCGGTGCGTTATGGGTCCTAAGGTGGCAGACACGGCTTCCTATGGATAAAGGATGATAACCTAGTGGGGTCTCCCCATATACTCGACGGTACGTGGGAGCACAAGTCCGTACTAGACCACTATTGAGTTACAAAAGGAGGAATCACCCAACCTTGAGTGGAAACAAAAGTGACTAGGTTTAACGACACCAGAGCACGTCTCTAGCCTAGACCTCTAAAAAGTGTGCGTTATGTTCCAATGCATTGTCAGATTCATTCAGTTCATTTTAAAGTTAATCTTTTATTATGTTTCAGTTCTTAGCCCTTAACGTATGTAATGTCTCAAAATTTCCTAAATGCAGACTATATGCCAAAATATGTCATTTCATTCGATGAATGCTAGCTATGAGAGAGTTTGAGAGCTTTCACAAAAATGAAATGATCGCAAAACAACAAAGAATATTTCTAATGCAGCTAATGGAAATTAACAAACTTTTCTTCAAGGTCACTAATCACTAATAACAATGAAATGTTCTAATTCTCATTAACTAATGCAAAGCAAAAGAGATTTTTTCTTTTATGTTGATGGCAAAATGCACTAAACAAACTTTGAGAAATGATAACAAAAAAATTCCACTCAATACAAGCACATTCAAATCCCTAAATCACAAAGCAATCCTTCAAAGAACGAGAAAAGTCCCAAAGACACTAATGAGCCATGTAATCTAGGCTTAAAGCGACAGAAAGCGGAATTTGAGTGAAAAAGAGGCAAGTCACTCAAATAACGCAATAAAACGATAAACAACCACCAAACGAGTGCAAGGGAGCAATTAGAGGGTCGATTGGACCAATAGAAGACCAAAAACACCTAAGGAAGGCTCAACACACAAAGCCACTAGATGCCCTAGGGCTAGAAATGTGAAATCGATGGAAAAAGGCAAACACCCAAAGGGTAAAGATCAAAGCCAGTCAAACAAGACTCCAACACACTCAAGTAGTCAGAAAAAGGTACCCAAAACAAAAACCAAGCTCAGGAGGCTCACAACCAAGAAAAATTCAAAAGTTCCCAGGCTTGGCGTGACTATCAGGCTGCAACTAGCGCCTTTTGAGGATTGGCGCGGGTTGTCAATGAGCAACTAGCGCCAATTGGCGTGACTGTAACGCTATAAAAGCGCGCCAGTCAAGTTTGATGTGCAAAAATAAAAAAACAAGCAAGCCAAAGCTAGGCCAACAATAACCAGGTACACCAGGGGACGAGAAACAACAAAAGAACTCAACCCAGAAGGCTAACCAAGCAGGAAAAAGCCAAGAAACAACCAAGAAACAAGACAAGTTCCAAGCTGTTTAGTTCGTAAACCAAACTGGAGATTGACTGAAGTGGCGTTGATCTACTTCACTAATGCAGAGCAATAGCGTTTCGAAGGCTATCTGGCCGTACTTCAAGCTCTGTCTAAAGTTTTCAAATCAAACAACAAGCTAACTCCCCAGTGGAGTCGCCAAATTGTTGTGGAGGTAAATCCCCTCTGCGGACAGAGGTGATCCCTACTAGCCCAGATCAGGTCTAGCAACAATCATACAATGCTACCACACAAGTTCCTAATTGAAAATTAAAGACCAATGATGAGGGCTTACCTAGATTCCAACGTTAGTGCTTGTAGAAGAGTTGACGCTCCCGTTCCTTTGCTCCGGCCGGTCACGATCCCCACGATCTCCGTGAATGGACACCTGCACATGCAAAGAACGACACAAACACAAGCATAAAATCCAATAGATGCAACTATATACCAGTCAGAAAGGATATAACTCATCATCATTACAAAGAACAATAAGAGTGGAACCATAATAATAGTCGTTTATTAATGATAAACAAAGAAGAATACAACCATAGTTCTGACGTCAAATCCTCCTTTGGCTAGGTGATCAGCAACACATGGCTTGCAAAGCTTGTTGGGAATGGGAACAAGCCTCTCTCTCCTTGGTTATGGGACAAGAATCTCCTTACTTAGATTTGGCCTTATGGGTATGAAGAAGGCTTCTTGCAGCATGAACTTGATAATTCTCAATCTCTGGAACTAGCTTGCCTAAGGAAAATGGACAAGCTTTTATAGGTAGAGGAGGGGGAGTTGGTATCATCCACAATATTCGTGGGATTGGCTTTATCACTAACAAGCTTCCATGAGATGTGGCAAACCACTTCCCCTCTATGGAGATTCGAAGCCAAACCTCCCAACTCAAGATAGATTCAGTCCAGGAGTTGGTTAGGATGAATCTTCCGTTGTTGGTTTGTTAAAAAACACTACCCATTTTGGCCGGCGCTAGTGTGACTCTGTGACAGAGCACCAACTGGTGCGCCCTCTTTAGAGGATTTCCCCCATTGGTGCGAGTGCTGCATTGTGAAACCGCGCCAATGGAAAAAGGGTTGTTTTTATGGGTTTTTTGCAGGAGATGTCTTCAGGGCAAATGAAGTTCATGCTCAGGGGAATACAATGCAAGTGTTTGCAGGTTATGTCACTTCTCACAGGTCCCAGAATGAGTCCTCCAAGATGCAGGAGAAGGGGTAACAGGGATGGTGACAAATTGCTGTGTAACACCCCAAGTAAGTATACGTGCTGGTGACCTCAATCTGCTCCCCTATGAATAAAAAGTGAAGGTCTGAGGTTTTCTTAACCCCATTAAAGATCATAACCTTGGTTTTACCCAGGCTTATCGTCAACTGGCGATGGTCACAAAACAAATTTAAGGCATCCAGCTGCCTCTGTAATCCTTCTGGGGATGAGGAGAGGAGGACCATGTCATCAACAAAGAGTAGAATAGCTATCAGAACCTGGTGAAGAAGACAACCATCAATGTCTTGGATATGCTCATGTAGAAATGCTTCCAACTCATCCATATAGATCCCAAACAGGGTAGGGGACAGTGGAAAACCTTGTTTAACCCCAATAGTGTTTCAAATGAAATCTGACATCCCATGGGTTGTGTGAAGACGACCAAGAACAGACTCATATAGGCGCATAGGACAACCCAGAACACAACTCATGAACACTTCTAGTCTTCTAGCAGAGCGGGGGCAAGTCCAAATAGGATAAAGGACCAAGAAGTGGAAATTTCAATCTGGAACGTGATTGAAGTAAGTTGAAAAATCAAACACTGAATCATATTATAAACCCTCATATGAATATGTTTCCATAAAATGTCATGGGTACCTATAGGAAGCAAATTCCAAATTAACTAAGTTAGGAACCTTTTTCCAGTAAACATGAGGAAAATATAAATCATATAAAAATATATATAGAAGAGAGAATTTTACCTGTAAGAAAGAAGCCTCTCGCACTGGAACTGGATGATTATGTACAACAAATGAGAATATTAGATATTGTATTGATTTTTAAAGAAGAGAAAGGGAATTTCTCTTTTTAATAATTATTTATTTGTTAAACTAAACTAGAACCATAATGAATGGAAGAAATGTATTCGAGAAATTCCTAGAATAGTCGTGACTATAATTTACTGCAGAGACCTAGATTACATAGCACAATAACCAGAGAAGAGGTGTGAGGTCTCTTGCTAAAATTATTAGGCATAAAAAATGAAAAAATTCATATGGAAATTTATATATAATGATTTCAAAATAAATCATAAAGAGTTGATGAACCTGGGTCACATCAGGCCAAATTAAAAGAATGTGGTTGTAACTAGAATAGACCATACAAAAACCCTTACGTTGAGAACTAGTGTGAGAAGAATGGAATTTTACAGATTTCTGATATAATTAAATAAGGAAAATTCCATAAAATTATCATAACATAAATTATCTTAATCTTAATAAAAGTAAATGTGTCTAATGGTTAAGAGCAAGTGTTTTCTTTTAAGAGGTCACAGATTCAAAATCAGAGGGGGGTTCAAAACCAGAGGGAGTAGAGTATGCATGCCTTCGTAGATTTAGCAGTCAAATCGTTGCGCGGAGGTGAGTCCCTTGTCCCACAAATAAGGGGGTCTTATACACCAATTTAGTGTCTGACTTAGTCGTGACCTTAAAAATAGACAATAATAATAATAAAACATTAGAGTTTAAACTTCGACATCAGAGAAAGATTTAAAAAAATTAAATTGAGTTACGAAACTGGATTTTAAACGATTTAAATCTTTTGAAAAGAGTAAATAAGTAGAGAACCTGCTCCATTTCGTTGACCAATGGAATCTCAACAAAATTGAAATACCTGTTTAAAAAACTAAAAGAAGATTTCCACTGTGAAACCCTAGTCCCAGAGCGACCGTTCCGATGAGAAACCGTTAAGAAAATGGCTATGGGAATAGAGTGGAGGAGTAGTCATTAGGGTACTCCAAGCCCTAGATATATCAAAAGGTAAATGATTTCGACAGTTAATTAATTAGGTCTAAAGTACACAAACATGGCACCTTTGGGAAGGACCACGTATTACATAGAACACT
Source organism: Pinus taeda (assembly GCA_000404065.3). NCBI lineage: Eukaryota > Viridiplantae > Streptophyta > Pinopsida > Pinales > Pinaceae > Pinus > Pinus taeda. Next base: position 47,840 of record APFE030997165.1, read on the forward strand.
CTATAAATATCCCAAATAAGTTCAAGGGTTACCTTCATGTGTCTGATGATAAATAACATTATAAAATTACAATGACACATTAACTATAATGCAAAGGAATGGATTATGTAAAAGGTGGGGAAGAAAACACTCGTGGTATCGAAAATGTTGAATGAATTCAACTTAGAACCCGAGATGGTATATACATATCAAAGATTTTATAAACACATATAATAGTTTATGTTGAAACATAGTCAAGACTAATGCATAATGAATTGCAACATTTACATCCATTACATATATACATATAAGTAAACAAAGGAAATTATAAGTACATAATTACAATTCAAATGAACAAAGGAAATTATAAGTACATAGGTCTATAGTGAGGTTATAGACCTAAATTAAGAAAGGGTTAGAAAACCACCACTTTTATTCAGTAAAAAGGGTTAATGATTTCATTTAGAATTAAGTGGCTAAACCTTTTAATATCAAAACAAAGAATGATTTTCTAGGTCAAGGACCTTTTTATTAAAAATTATCACATTTATATTAAGTGGAAAAAGAGTCTCATTTCTTGGAATGTATAGATTACAAAATGTGACAAAGTGTTTGTTTATCGATAAGAACAACCATAGTATAAATTTTAGTATAGTCCATTAAAAACTCAAGGAAAACATGGTCATGTCATTCATTATAAAAGTGTAATGATGAAGTCCAAATATCTTATTAATTCAAGTTGGTGATACTATAAACCAGAAAAGGAAGACGATGTAACCCCTACTGGGAAATAGTAATATAAATGTAAAAAAAATGGTAAGTTAATAGGGTCTTTACAATATGAGAGATTGATAATATCCTTAGTCACTTGGAAAAGAAAGCAAATAAATCATTTCCTCAAAGAAAATCAAATTAGATTGAAAAATATTTAGCCACAAATATGAATATTCATCAAATAGGTAACTCTTATTCAAATGATGATTATTCAACACATGATAGATTTACTGCAATAAACTCACCACAAGGACAATATAGTAGACCAAAATAGTTCACACAATTATTAAAATATGTTCACGAAGAAGAACAAAACAAAATAGGGACTAGAAGTTCAACTCAATCAAGTGTTGCCTTAATCACTCATGGTTCCACTAAACCCATAAATTTTGTAGAAGCAGCGAAGCATAAGGAATGGCAAAAAGCCATGGTGAGTGAACATGACTTAGTAATTGAAAATGGAACATGGAAACTTGTTAATGGTCTAACAAATGTTAAATCAATCATATGGAAATGGGTTTACTGAATTAGGCATAAAGAAAAGGGAAAAGTAGATAAATGTAAAGCAAGACTTTTAGCTAAAGGCTTTGCTCAAAAAAGAACGGATTGAATATAAATAAACGTTTACCCCAACAATAAAATGGAACACAATAAGAATGGTGATAAATATGGATGAACAATATAATTGGAAACTTCATCAAATGGATGTAAAAAGTGTCTTTCTTGATATTGATTTGAAAGAAGAGGTATATATGAATCAAGCCCCAAGAGTTGAAATGTAAGGGAAAGAGTATAAAGTTTGTAAACTCATCAAATCTTTATATGGCTTGAAACATACACCAAAAATATGTTATGAAAAAATTGATAAATACCTTAGGTTTTTCGATTTTCATCGCATTGAGTCTAATGATACTCTATATTTCATGATGAAATGTAAAAAAATGTTCATCATTTTTGCAACTGACTTTCGGATAAATCACACCAGCAATATTTGACGGTCAACGTTTCAAACCTACTAATGAGGTTCATCCTTGGGACCAAGGACATCATTTTTCTTCATATTGATGACTTAATCATCAAGCAATTATGAATATCACATAAATTAGGTTGAATAGGAACTTAAAAAGGGATTCAAAATTATAGACTTGGGCCAACTTTAGTATTATCTTGGAGCAAAATTTTCATAACAACACCATCAAATATTTCTTAGCCAAACCAAGTATGCTGCAATTTTTTTGAAGAAGTTTGGCATGGTAAACTGTAAATCATATCTTACTCCTATGGAGAAAAACCTCAAATTTCAAAATTTGAATGGGGGGAATTGGTGAACAATGCAATTTGTAGAAAAATAATTGGCAACTTCATTTACTTGAAAATGGCACATCCATATTTGTCATATTTAGTCAACATTATTTCTAGATTCATGTAGACACTTAGAGAAATTCATTGGAATGCAGCAAAAAGGGCCCTCAAGTATGTGCAAAGAAAAAACTATTTTTGGTCTCTATAAGAAGAACACCAACTTTTGACTTGTTGCATATTCAGATGAAAAATTTACAGGAGATATCGATGTTAGAACATTAACATCAAGTTATCTAATGGATTTGGGTTTAGCAGCAATGGAAAATCCTTCAAGAGAGGTAGTATACATTTGAGCTTGGGAAGCATTATTCAAAGCAATATTAGCCTCCAATCGATAAGTAGTGCTAATTAATCAACAACCAAAATGCAAAAACATCCAATTTTTCATGATATAACCAAGCATGTCAACACCAAGTATCACTTTATCAAGACTCTCATCAACAACAACATTATCAAGCCAGAAGTTTATCCATCTGAATATCAAACTTCGCAAATTTCCACTAAGCAATCAAGAAAAATAAAGCTCACCAAGTTTAGAGAATAACTTGGTATTTGTAAAAATAAACTTTAGGATTCATGGGGAAATTTTAACCTCATAATCCTAAAATTTATTTAGTTAGACAATTATTCGTGATTATAAAGTTATTTAGAATGTATTATTTATAAAGTAATAAAGTTAATTATAGAAGTGTTGTATTCCCTAGAAGGTAGACAGGTCTTGTCACAACCTTGTCATAATTATTATCCTTGAGTTGTTAACCAAGGAAACATAACATGATGAGATAAGGCTAGAGAGATTATATATATATGTTATTCCTCTCACCCCTTATGTAATGTTTTTTCTCTGATAAGTAAAATTGTGTTTGAGGATACTTTTGTTAAAATTATCAGGTTAGATTATATTTATTTCATGTTTTTACCTATTTAGGGGTTACAACAAAGAGACTTCCAATGGTAACTGGAATATATTAGTTTCTTTCATAGGTTTCCTATTTTGTCTAAGTGGGGATTAAAATAGAGAGGCTTCTTCTAATAGCTAGAGTAGAATAGTTTTCTTTCTTGTTATTTTTGTTTCATTTGACTAAGGTTTACAATAGAGTGGGTTCCATGTTGGCTGAATTAGTTGGTTTATCATAGTCATAATAATTTAGTGTGGTGAATCTTCCAAAAGTATCACATGTCTTATAACCAAACATACCTGCTACAAATTTATCACTTGAATAATAGTTGCATATATTTCTTTGGCATATACAATTCATGGTAGTTAGCAAGTTACTCAAGAGCCCAAAGTTGACAGTTAAATGGGCATTCTTCTAGTTGTCTTTCTAAGAAATTAGAAAGGTAATTAAAAGGATCTTGAACGTACTCAAATATAAAAGGAAGAAGGAACCATTGACCTTATCCACACGTGACTAGAGGAATTCCCATAATCCAAATCCATTTGTGTTAGAAATTGAGAGAGATAAATGGCATAAGATAAGTATAGAGTCAAAGAAGAGATTCTAGCCTTTTAATCCTCCACACTTTTTTTTGTTATACACGTGCTTACAAACAATAACAACTCACAACCATGGTTGTTGGCATCATACAACTTTTGTGAAAGAGTTTAAGTTAACCCATGCTCTAATTTCACATGTTAGAAATTGAGATAGATAAATAACATATTAGGCACAAAATAAAATATCAAGCACACAATTTAGCATTAATTATCTTGGAAACCCCAAAATTGGAAAAACAATTCTTGATAGATCTATTAAACTTGACCAAACTGACCATTCCATGCCAAAACCATTCAATGAAGGCATCTTACAATAAGTATCTCAAGCCTTTAAATGAGCTTCATTACATATAATTCCATGGAAAAAAACATGGGTTCCCAAACCAAAGGCTCGTAAAGCACCACTAGTAAACACTAAAAAGACTATTGTTGTTGGTTTATTTATATGTATAAACCATAAACATTTAATCATCAACTCGGGACTTGTAAGCTTATAAGGAACAAGCACGATATGTGTAGGGCTAAAGCTTGGGCTATCTTGAAATCATAATAATTGAAAATGACCGGAAATCACACTTGCATAATACTTCAAAAAAACAACTACTTCCTCTCAAGCTTTGTATAGTAGATGGGGCTCAGTCGGCTCAAGTAAGGGAAATGTAATTGTGACCCTTAAGGTAATATTCCTCATAGGTACTATGTTTTCATAAGTCTACATCTGCTAAGATGAAGAACATAAAATAAATATTGGAAATAAAATGCAAAGACATCAAACAAGACATGAATGAAAGACAATAAATCTATTGTTGTAGCTTTACTACCTAAGAAGGGGGACTTGCCTTCCTTGGAAGGCTACCTAAAGATGATCAACAATATACTAAAGTTGGTGCCACAAAATAATAATAAAAACTCATAGTAGCATATATTCCAAAAAAATACTCTACATATCCATATCTCTCTTACACTAACTCCATAACAAGGTTTGATACATTATTTACAAGAAAAACCCCCTTGTTGTGGATAAGATCAACTCCTTCAATCACATGGATCATAGCGGGAAATGGCTACATTGTTTTATCATAACTAGTTGAGAAAGATTTGGATCAAGGGTTATGATATCATTATGGTTGTTAAAGTTCCGATCTCAATATCCATGAATAGAAAGAACATTTTTGGCTACATCGAAAAGGTTGAGATATATCTTCATAAGAAACATGGCCAGGAACGAAGGGCTTCAAATTAGTTGGAAACCAAACATGAATTGGATCCTTTTTTTACAATATTTGACCTATATCAACCCTTGGAAACAATTACAAAAACAACCAAGTTCGTTGATATATTACAATCACAATCATATCTAAGGATTGTGCCGGCTAATAACAACTATAGACAACTTTTAAATATGTCTTATTTGATCTCATTCATAGGAATGAGATCGAAAATCTTGATGTGCCGATGAGTTGTCCAATTACTTGCATATGAGGAGAGATTTGACCGAATTGTTGATTGAGACTATGTGCTTCTTCTTAATGATTTGGGAATGAATGAAGTAACATGAAATCATTTCATGCCTCTAATATACAAAACCCACGTGCCTAATTTGGACCAGGACAAATGGAAATATGAAAACCCGTAGCATAGGATTTGGAACTATTCTTTGCTAGTAGAAACTGAACTATGTGAGCAAGGACTCTCCATCTGGCACAAGAACTATTTCTCAAAACTAACGATCATTAGAAAAATCTCATTTAAAGCTCCTTAAAGCACTGAAAACAAATGAAATTCATAAATCAATTAACAGTTTAGCTTAACATGCTTAGGGTTATTGTATTAGTCTAAAAACGTGCACATTGAGGGTGATAATGGTAGGGAATAGGTACATATATGGATAATAATAGAGTGAAAAGGTGGGTGAAACTACGTCAAAATAAAGGTCCAACAATTTCCTTCTACTTTATTATCAAGTCAATATTTAACCCAACAAATTGCAAAGACAACTCGTGAATATGAATGCATAAAAAAATCATTTGAGAGTGCATATATTCAATTTGTAATAATTTCACAAGCATAATCATATCCCATTGAATGTTGGTTTTCTCACTTGGGTCTCTAAGGTTAAAAAATCTATGTTGCATGTGGTGTGTTGTGGATTTTGTAGAAGAGGTCTGCCAATTTCCATTTGATGAGTAGGTTGTTTCTACCTACATCAATTCACAAAGGTGGTTAAAATAGAGATAAACAAAATAAAAATAAAAATAAATGTTTCATTCATTCATAAATGGATAAGTAAATGGAAAATACACAAGAAATAGAAACAAAACAAATTATGGCAAGGAATGACTCTTTATTAGCAATGATGTACAATTTGGTTTACTATGAGACATAAAGGAGAAAGTTGGGATAAGGGAGCCCTTTGCTATCCTTTAATGGGAGGGTCCCCTTGTTGGAAATACTGAGAGAGAGGGTGAAACAATATTTATTTCAATTGTTATATAGTATGCCAGTTAATATTTTTCACAATAGAATGCACAAGATACACCAAAAAACAAGAAATAAAATAAAATACCTTATATAATGATTATACAAAGATGAGGACACCAATTCTCTCTTACAAAATTTAGGCTCCAACATGTAAAATAAAATCCTCAAATTCTTCAAGGCTCCAACCTTAAATGAGGACTCCAATCCTCAAATGTTAATCTAGGCACAACCTTGGTCTCAATGAGGAAATTAATCCTGTTAGGCTCCAACCTCTATAAGTACTTCAAATAACCTCAAAAAATTTACCAAGATAGTTCTAAGATACTTCCTTCATAGTGTCTCCAATGGTTGTTTCAAAGATGTTTTCCGAAGATAAACTCCTTCTAATTTACTTCAAAAAGGCTTACTCAAAAAATCTTCACAACTACTTCAAAAATTCTTCAAGGTTTGCTCTAAGGTTTGCTCAAAATTCTTCAAATTATTCTTCAAGATCTTGGTCCAAAGTCTGCTTCAAAAGGTATCTTCAAGTTTGCTAAAGAAATGTATCCAAGTATACTGAAGGAATGCATTTAATAATCTCTCTAAGTCTAATCCAAAAGGATCTCCAAGTTCTGTTAAAAAATTCCTTCAAGTCTTGATTCAGATTTAAACAGGAACGCAACAAAATACAGAGGTAACCATATACACAAAGATGCAGGAAATAATACTTCATTTCATTAATGTGAAATACTGAAATATGCCTACAAACATAAATGGACATAAATCAGCGAGGGCGATGGTAGCTTATCTCTGAGAAGAGATGTGGCTGCTACATGCCTCTGAACTGTGTTACAATGAGGCTCGAAGGATTATTTTTTGTTGAGAAACAATGGAAAACCCTTCACATCCCAAAACCTAGCCCCAGAAGATGAAACGCCAAATTGCGGGCCCTGTTTAGGTAAATTGGTACATCAATTTCCCGAGGTCGTAACTTTGGCATACGATCTTCGTTTGACGTGTACAACATCTCGTTAGAAAGATCTATTCGAGCACTACCACTTTGGGAAGGGCAACATCGGTCCATGGACCCATTTTTCCCCCAGATTTCCCAAAAAACGTTGTTTAGGGCCTCAAAACGGCTTCGAAAGTTCAAGACCCAAAAAACTACTAAAAATAGTAAACTATGCTACAATTTAGGAAACTGAAAAAACTGAAAGAGACAGTTGTGGGGGTCCAAATGGGATAGGTGGGTGGCCACCAACATCCACCTAGATCATTCCTCCCCCTTAGGAAGTAATGGTCCCCATTGCGTTGAGTTCTTCCTGAGATGAGGAAGCTTCTGCTGAGCTGGGTCTCTGGTGAGTTGTTCTGCAATCTCTGATGTGTCCAGAAATGGTGGGAAGCTTGGTCGACAATGGTCCACATTGAACACTCGGTGCAAGCGAAGGAATGGAGGAATGTTGTGCTCCAAAGCATTGTTTCAAATACCCTTGGTAATGCTGTAAGGGCCATGTCGGAGTGGTTTGAGCTTTTGATGGGCTCTTGTCAGGTGTTCTTTCTGCAGATGCAACCGGTCTTTGTCACCCATCTGAAACTTGTGTGGTACCCCTGTGGGTGAGGAGAAGTTGTTCCTGTGTTTTGTCATGATCGTATCCCTTTGCTGCTGCTGTTGCATGGAGGAACCCTTTGCGGGGGTCATGGATGTGGTGACGATCTTCCCCTTACTTTTGGAGCAAACCAGACAAATGAATTTCCTAGTCTGGGAGATGAGCTGGTTGCCTTTCTTAGCAGTGATCAAAGAGGTGGTGGTAGGTGGGACTACCTCTAGTATCCTGTATAATAAATTACACAAAGAAATAATGGCAGCACAAGGCCTTGACTCATACACAGCATGTCGCCTCCACAAGTATGGATGGCCTAATAATACATCACAAACATCTAGAGGTGTAAAATCACACAATACCTCGTCTATGAATGGTTTGATGTTGTAGGGAAGGCGGCACTGCTGGCGAACTTTGAGATCTCGTCCTTCATGAAGCCACCCAATATTGTACGGCTGTGGGTGTGGTGTATTCGTTAGGCCCAACTGCTTCATGACCTCTACTGAAATGAGGTTCTTTTGGCTACCACTGTCGACAATGAATTGCAGTGGCGAACCCTTCACCCACATCTGTGAGTGGAAAAGACGCTCCCCCTCCTCTGGGTCTTCGGGCTCATTCTTCTGGATCTTGGCGGTGGAAACAGTGGCGCTAGGATCTGCATCAATGATCTACTTCCCTTTGCCATTCCCCTTGTCGGGTTCTAGCTCAAGGTCAAAACATGCATCTGATTCGGAAGCCTTCAACTCGGCCACCGACGACTGCTTGGTCCAACACTCACTTGTGTTATGAGTGGGACCCTTGTGGAACTCACACCACTTTCCTATGTCCTTCTTCATCTTCGTGGTGTTGTTCTTTTCTTGCAGCTTCGACGGGTTGTCTTGGGTCACCCCAACTTGGCTTTGTTCTCTGGGCTTCAGATTTGCAGATCCAAAGTCTCGCTTCTTCTATTTGAACTTTTGTTCGATTTTGTATCGGTATGTCGTGCCGAGTGAGGAGATGTTCAGGAACTCCATCTCTTCTTGGATGTATCTGTGTATGCAGCCACGGTATTTGAGTACCAGATACAGATCAGAATCTTTGATACCCAACTGTGTACGAAGGGTATGAAAAATGTTTGTGAACTCTGGAACATCTTGGTCCCTTCCCTATCGCAGCATGGTCCACTTTATGTATTTGTCCTCGTAGATTTTGACAGGTTAGTACTGCTCCTTGATGGAATCTCGAAATGAATCCCAAGTGGGTGTAGCTGAAAATAGTGAGCCTGTGCTTTCATCCTCTTGCTCGCAGTAGGTTTCCCACCAGTAGTTGACGCGGGGGGCTGCTTTAAGAGGAGCGAAAACAATCTTTTCTCGACTCAAAAATTCATGAACAGAAAAATACCCATCTAACAAATTTAACCATTTATCTACAACATCTGCGTATATTTGACCCTTGAAGATGGGGATTTTAAATTTAACTTGTAACTTAAAGGGTTTGGCGTTTCCAGAGTAGCTGTTGGAAGCCGATGCGTCGCCTCTGGGTAGCCACTAAAGGATCTACGCAAAGCTATCCATCATCGCGTTCCTTTGTTGCTCGAGGGCTTCTTTGAGTAAGATTTTGATAGGATCTCCTACCCCTTGTCTTTATTCTCATCCACCATGGGAGGCCGTAGGGATTTGCGAGCCTAGTCTTGCAAAGGTTTGACTAGTTCAAGCCCTAACTCCTTATATCCTGACCTCATTGGGGACATGCAAAGAAAAACAGAGAAAAGGTAGACCGCTCTGATACCATTGATCCAGATTTAAACAGGAACGCAACAAAATATAGAGGTAACCATATACACAAAGATGCAGTGGAAATAATACTTCATTTCATTAATGTAAAATACTGAAATATGCTTACAAACAGAAATGGACATAAACCAGCTAGGGCGATGGTAGCTTATCTCTAAGAAGAGATGTGGCGGCTACATGCCTCTGAATTGTGTTACAATGAGGCTCGAAGGCCTATTTATTGTTGAGAAACAATGGAAAACCCTTCACATCCCAAAACCTAACCCCCATAAGATGAAATTCCAAATTGTGGGCCCCGTTTGGGTAAATTGGTACATCAATTTCCCGGGGTCGTAACTTTGGGCATTACGATCTTCGTTTGACGCGTACAATAGCTCGTTAGAAATATCTATCCGAGCACTACCACTTTGGGAAGGGAAACATCGGTCCATGGACCCATGTTGCCCCCAGATTTCCCAAAAAAGGTCGTTTAAGGCCTCAAAATGGCTCCGGAAGTTCAGGACCCAAAAAACTGCTAAAAATAGTAAATTGTGCTACAATTTAGGAAACTGAAAAAACTAAAAGAGACAGTTGTGGGAGTCCAAATGGGATAGGTGGGTGGCCACCAACATCCACTTGGATCAAGTCTACTCTAGAAATATTCAAGAATTCTCCAAAAAATGTTACTCCAAAATTCTTCAAGTATGCACAAAAATGTCCCCAAAATATGCTTGGAATCTGAGGCAAAAGAGGGTCAAAAGCAAGGATTAAGGAGGGTCGAAAATTTATCACCAAGAGACTGAATTAAAGGCTTGAATCAAACCTTATATGTGCCCTAGTTGCAAGGTCAAAATTTCTTGAGATGTGCCCTAGTTGTAGGGTCAAATGTGCCTCAAAGTTTCCCTAGTTGCAAGGTCAAATCTACCTCATAAGGCCAAATTACAGACCCAAATTTCCATTAGTATAAGTATTAAATTAGTTCTAAAAAGGGTTGAATTATTGTGCTAGAATTAAAGGGTGAAATTGGTTTTATAAGGTGTTCGATATCTCCACCAGTGATAGATCAACTTTTGCTCCAAAATCTTGTAAAAAAACTTCCAATAACCTTTACCCAAAATAGAGATATAAACAAGGACTTTCTTATTCATTTCACTTCAAGGTTCATGAGATATGAACTTTTTTTCTCTCCTTCCTCAAATCCACACTTGTCTTGTCTTCTACTTCACCGAATTGGTAGTAAAATGAGGGAGACAAATTTCTTATTTATACTAGTTACGCCACTTCAATCAAGGTCGAGTTGTCTTAGACAAGGTTGACTTGCACATGGGTCAAAACAAGTGGTTCTTGACTTTGAAAATTCATTTATTTTCAATGGACAGGAGTTAGGAGGCATGTAATAGCTCGTTCAAAAGGGATTAAAGATATATTTTATCCTATGCTAATATCCTCTTCATCTAAACATCCATTTGACATCGATTACAATTAATTCTTCCAACAATCTCCCCCCTTTTTTATTGACAGAAACATTGATAGTTGCTCTCCCTAACTTCCAATTTCTCTTCCTGACTTCATTGCTCCCACTAACTTCCAATTGTTGTTCCTAACTTCATTGCTCTTGATAACTTCCAGTTGTTTGCCCTGGCTTCATCTTCTCCCCTTTTGACATCAGTAACAAAGGGATGCTCTACTGGGATGAAAGAGAGATGATCCCCATCTTTGATGAAGATATTCAAATGCTTCTTGATTTAGGGGTTTTGTAAAGGTGTCTGCAATTTGTTCCCTAACGTTGACATATTCCATTTTCATGTTCTACTCTACAACTTGTTCTTGGAGAACGTGGTATATGTTTTGTCTTTAAATGCATGACTCAATTTTTTGAGAGACTGATTGTACTTGTATTATCACAATAAATAGTGATGGGCTGATTTGTTTCTATTTTGACTTCCTTCAATGCTTCCTTCATTCATAGAATTTGTGTACAAAAATATGTTGTTTATATATACTTTGCTTTAGTTGTGGAGAGAGATATAGATGATTGTTTCTTTCTTAGCTGAGATACAAGACAATCCCTTAATAAGAATGCATTCCCACTGGTGCTATTTCGATCATTAATGGTTCCTTCCTAGTTTGCATTGGTATATGCTATCAAGGAATATTTGTGCACTTAGGGTACCATAGTCCAAAATCAAGAGTACCTTTCATATATTTAAGTATTATTTTTATAGCTAGCATGTGAGATTCTTTAGGGGCTGACCGGAACCTTGGCACCATACCTACTTCCTGCATGATGTCTGGTCATGAAGCTTTCAAATATAAAATACCTCCAATGATTGATCTATAAAGAGTTTCATCCACCATGGGAAGTTCATCATCCTTGCTTAGCTTAAACTTGTAGTCATAGGTGTTTTTACCACAACGCGTTCTTCCATTCCAAACCACTTAAGCATTTTCTTGAGGTACATTTTTTGTGATATGAACATTTCAACATTAGTTTTAGTTACTTGAAGTCCAAGAAAGAAAGAAAACTCTCCAATCATTGACATTTCAAATTCTTTTGACATCTCTTGAGCAAGTTTGTGACTCATTTCATCATTGTTGCTGTCAAAAATAAGATCATCCACATATACCAATGATTAATAGATTGTCTTTGTCCAACTTCACGTAAATGTGTCTTCCTGCAACTCCTTTCTTGAACCCTTGTTGTTGAAGAAACTTATCAAGTATAGCACACCAAACTATTAGAGCCTGTTTTAATTCATACAAGGCCTTCTTCAATTTGCATAGGAATTCTTTATTTTCTAGCAAGTCAAATGTGTATACTTCTTCTTTTAGATCCCCATTTAGAAAGGATGACTTCACATCCATTTGATAAACTTTGAAGCCTTTTGAACAAGCAAATGCTAAAAACATCCTTATAGCCTCTCACCTAGCAGCATGAGTGAAAGTCTCTTCAAAGTCAATTCCTTCAGTTTTAGTATACCCCTTGCACACCAATCTCGCCGTGTTTTTGATGACTTGTCCATCTTCATTCATTTTTTTCTTGAACACCCACTTACTTCCTATGACATTTTAATGGTATTGGATAGGAATATGCTTTTTTTTAGAATGAATAATAAGTTTTTTATGCATATTAATAGGATTGGTATTGTCACACATGATGGGAACATAATGATCACCATTTTTGTGAATATCCTTGAGATTCGAATTCATCCATAGGAGTTGAGTGCAACACGTTGTTGTTGCAATATATTTTTCCTCAGTGATGGATAGAGAAATGGAGGTTTGTTCCTTGTTGAGCTAGGAGACCAGACAATTGCCTAAAAAGAAGCCCCCCCATTGGTGCTCTTCTTAACATCAACACTTCCAGCCCACTTTTCATCTATATAAGATCCAGGAGTAATATTTGTTCCCCTTGGATATCACAATCCATAATATATGGTGTCGTGTATATATATATATCATTTTCTCATAATTCACATGAGTTTCTTTTGGGCTTGATTGAAATATTCCCACTAGACTTACCGCTTGCATGATATCTGGTCTTGATGTTTTTAGGTACATAAGGATTCTGATCATGGATGTGTACGTGGTCTAATTTTCTTCTAGAGACTCACGATCCTTAATGAGCTTCCATGTTGTTTCCACGGGAGTGCTCACAAGTGCATAGTTTTTCATACCAAACTTATTTAATATTTCTTTAAGGTGTTTGGTTTGATAAATAAAGATGCATTTTTCTAATTGACGAAACTACAAACCATGAAATAAATATAGTTCCCCAACATAGACTTTTCAAATTCCTTTTGCATGTTAACTGCAATTTTTTTCTCATGGAGTTAGGATCACTCCCAAAGATTGTGTCATAAACATAAAGAACAATGATCATCAAGTTATCATTTTTAGTCTTGATGTGAATGTCAATATGTGTTTCCCCTCCCTTGAATCTTTGTTGCTAAAAATATTCATCCAATCTAGAGTTTCAAGCCCTAGGTTCATGTTTTAAACCATATAGATTTTTCTTCAATATTCCCTCATAATCCTTGTCTTATGATAGTTGAAATCCTTCTAGATATTTAATATATACTTCTTGTAGCTCTACATTTATAAATGTTGATTTTACATCCATTTGATAAACTTTAAACCCATTAAATCTTGTGTATGCCAAGAACATTCTTATTGCTTTAAGTCTAGCTACTAGAGCCAATGTTTTCTCAGAGTCCACACCTTCAATTTGTCCATATCCTTTACATACAAGTATTTCCTTGTTCCTTACTACTTTTCCATCTTCATTTATCTTATTCATGTAGACCCACTTGGCTCCAATCTAATTTTTTTCCTTAGGTCTTGGACTATACTTCCATGTATCATTCTTCTCAATTTGATCTAGTTCTTCATTCATAGACTTAACCCAGTGTTCATCTTGACTGGCATGAGAAAAGTTTTGAGGTTCCATTAAGGATAACAGAGCTAAGATATCATGTCTTGTTTTGATAACAAGCTTCCTTCTTTTTTGAACTCTTGATTCCCTATCCCTAAGAATTAGGCCATATGGATATTTCTTTTGGACATACCTAGATGGGGATTTTGGATGCAATGACTCACCTTCTTATTCTTCTTCATTATCATCCACTTCATTCTAATTTTCTTCTTCATGTTCTTCTTGGTTGTTATTTGGTTATGGCTAGATTCAAGGTAATGCTTCATATACTCTCACATCAATACATTCAAAAACCTTATGTGTCCTTTTGTTGTAACAATTGTATGCCTTGCTTCTATATGCATAACCAAGGAAAATTCCTTCCTTAGTTCGGGAATCGAATTTCCCTAAATCGTCTTCATTTATCTTAATATAGCATTTTTTCCAAACACTTTGAAATATTTAGAAATGGTTGGTTTACCTTTCCATAGTTCATAAGGTGTTTTAGTATTGTTTACCTTTATTTGTGCTCTATTAAAGATATAAATTGTTGTGTGAATTTTTTCTCCCCAAAATATGTCTAGTAACTGAGCTTCAATGAACATAGTTTTGGACATTTATTGCATTGTACAATTTTCTCTCTCAACCACTCCATTCTGCTATAGAGTTCTTGCAACAATCAATTGTCTTCTAATTCCATGGTTTTCACAAAAGTCGTTGACTTCATAGGAATTAAACTCACCTCCTCTATTAGTTCTTAGGAATTTCATTTTTAGATCAGTTTCATTTTCAACTAAAGCCTTGAATTTCTCAAAATTCTTAGATTTTTCTCTAAAAAAGGTAACCCATGTCATTCGTGTATAATCATCGATGAACAACATAAAATACATTTCACCTTCCATTATTTTAGTGTTGGTTAGTCCACTGAGATCTGTATGGATGAGTTCCATAGGCTTGGACGTAGAATATTCTTTGTTTTTAAGAATACCCTAGTTTGTTTCCATATTGGCATGCCTTAAAAAGAGAATTATCTACTTTTTATATATTTTCCATGTCCTTCACGACCTGTTTTTCTAATCTTTACAGAATTATCAAAACTAATGTGTCCCAACTTTTTGCACCATAGCTAGTTCTCATCTGTCTTTCCCATACAACATTTCACTTTTTATTCTTCATCTAGAATATACACATTACCAGAAGTTCTAATAGTCTTTGTCACCATCTTTCCTATATCAACATTTCTTATTTTTGGAATTGAATGTGAGATCATACCATTGATCACACATTTTACTGACACTCAAGAGATTGTGTTTCGGTCCTTCCACATGTTAGCGCTTGAAATTTCACCTCAGGCTGAAAAAGGTAAACTTCAAGGCAACATCAAACCACTTATCCTCGTAGCTAGCCCTACTGGGCAGGAGAGGGCTCTCTCCGGTCTATCTCGGTGAAGATCTTCAATGGGCGAGATAACCAATGTGGAAACACTGATTTCAGGCTAGTAAATTGATAAAAAGGTTTGATTTAGGGATTTTTAGGGTTTTGGTGGAAAATTGGGGAAAGGCAATTTTGGGTGTGGGGATTGGACACAGTTTTCGCAGGGGGTTCTTTGGCGCAAGGTAGGAGACTGTATTGATGCCTTTGATAGATGTGGATGGATTAGAATGACTGGTGAGAAGCTAAGGAGAGCAAGCAAGCACCTTGAATTCTCCTTAAACAGCTGAAAACATTGATATTAAGCACACTTAAAGGCAGAGCATAGCAACCATGAATTCTACCTTAACACTTCATTTGCCTAATTTGCAGAAGGAAAGTAAGAAGATGATTCACATAACAAACTTACAAGTACAATGAGAAGCACACCATCAATACATGTAACCACAAGAATCCCAAAACGGACTGCAAAACCCTGGTCTTCCTTAGCCAAAAATTGCAGAGATACAATGAGTAATACAATAGAAGCTTTCTCCCTCAAGAATCCAACCATGAAAATGACTAAGAAAGTACATAATATAGGTAAGCTAACATCTTTCCTTGCCTCTAGGGGTCGAGCTCACTATCCTAGGAGCTGTTTCAACCAATTCCAAATTGATCACTAAAATCTAGGCAGTCAAAACAACTTGCCTCTATAAGCTAGGAAACCAATTCATTCATTTAATTTTTGCCTATCTCATGAATGAATCTTCTAGAAGAGATCAAAAGTGTCAAAATATCATAAAATTACATCATTTACATCAAGGAGGATCAAAATTCACTCCAAAAAGTCAAACCTAATCAAAACTGCGTTTTGCTTAGCTGTAGGCACAATTTCTGTGAAAATTGCCCAAGAGGTCGCGCACCTTTGGAGAAGCTTTTGAGGCACGTCCAGGTGTCCAAATGAGGCAAAAGTGGGCTTGTTGGAAAGTTATGGATGTCTACTTTCCAACCCAAGTTGAATTTATGAATTTGGTGTCCGTTTGCCCCTCCAAAATTGCAATCTCCCAAGACTGCTTCCTATGTGTCAAAAAGGTGGCAGAAAGTCAATTTTTGCTTGTTTTTTGACCTTTTGGAGGCTCAAAACTTGGTGAAATTTCTTGATCTTCACTGACAAAGTGTATTTTTGCATGACAAATCCAAAAATGCAAACTTTTCCTGAAATGGACCTCCCAATCGAAAGGGTCGCGCACGGTGCGCGACCTCTTGGTGAAGAAAACCTGTGTTTGGCACAAAAAATTCACAATTGACAAAATTTTCTCCAAATTTCTTGAAATTTGGACTGGGAGTCCCCAATCAAGTACCATTCTCATTCAAAGAGGCTTTGGAGAAAATTTGGAGTGGATCGGGCCTTTTCCGTCGTTTTAGTGCCTTGGCCAACCTCCTTGGATCTAGCGATTGTAATTTTGACATTTATCTAAAACCATGACACCTGTGTAAAAAATGAAGGAGGTTTTTCTTCCTTGGAATGTTGTGGACAAAAACCTCTCTCAGTTTTGCAAAATTCATCTTTGATTGCTCTAAAACATCATTTGAGTGAAACCTATCCCGATGTGTGGAACAAGGGATTTTGTCGAA